>OY757935.1:35328599-35523599 GCA_963585895.1 Sepioteuthis lessoniana
TTTGAAAGTTATCTCCAAGTTATATTGAGAATTTGAATGATTAAAAATGATATTCATTACAAATGCTGATCCCTCAAAGTTATCATTCAGTTACAAATTAGGCTGGAAATTGCTTTATTTTATAAGTTATAACATTTTATGTGTATTGCTTCAATATAATTCTTGCTATGATGTACCGTTTTTACTTGGTCACACACACACACACACACACACACACACACACACACACACACACACACACACACACACACTAACGCACATATATATATATATATGTATATGTATGTGTGTGTGTGTGTGTGTGTGTGTGTGTGTTTTGTCTTTTTGTTTAATGTTTATCAAACTTCGTGAGTTTTTTAATGCTAAAGCCGTCCTTGTAGAAGAACAGCAGTATATTATTTAGCACATAGCTAGGGGTGGGGATAAGGAAGTTTATTCTTTTTCCCAGAGTATTAGTCTGAAAGTGATCGTAATAGCGCGGCTGGAGTTCGAACTTTCTTACTATGATCTCGCACATTAACTACTTCGCCACAGGAATTCTGCCCATATATATATATATATATATATATATATATATATATATATATATATATATATATATATAATGAGAATTTCAGCGATATATGTATGTGCATGTCTGTGTGCGCATATAGACACAAATGCTATGAATGCATACAATTCGTGCATTTTGTTCCTCACACAGAGACAATGCAATTGTCTTACAGTCATTACAGGTATATATATGAATAATCGTATAAGTTAATGAGAACTTGATCTTCAGTGATTGTTCTAGAGATGTGGCTTTGTTAGATTTAACGTAAAGTAAATAAATCATTCAATAATATGGACACACACACAGACACGCAGATATTCGAGTAGACATACCCACGCTCAAATATAAAAAAAATAACAATGAAATAAATTTATACAGGCATTTCATTTAATGTCGAAATTGTGTATACTAATCTTCTCACCACCTACTCAATGTAAAATGTTTGTGCACATGCGCGGAACAGTAAGTGGAAGTGTATGATTGCCAAATTTGGGTAAGCAAGTTGGGCTGACAAAGAGGCTTCTAATTCAGTTATTCAAAAACTGGCATTTCCTCTTTCCGTTGATTCCCGACAAACCTAACATAAAATATCAAGGACTGACATTGGCGACCATTAGCACGGAACCTTTTCATATTTAGCCTCATTTTATTTGTACTTTTTATTTTTCAACCCCCGCAAAATCTCTGACGTTAATTCATCAGTTGCCTTGTCTTTATTTCTTGCAGTATAAATTGTACCCACTGACTGACCCACTGACCGACAGGACATGAGAAAAGATCAAGAGAACATGGGAATGAATTCATGAACAGAGTCTGTTATTCTTTGCTATAATTTATAATTGCCGTTGATGTTCCTATTGTAACCGAAACGAGCATTTTCTCCCTTCTAAACATCGCTGGCACCGATAGCATACACCCTCGCCTTTCATGTAATTTCTACTCTTATCGACACTCGCTTTGTAGTCGTTATAATTAACATTCTATATGTTCACGATTCGTCTTATTATCATCATGATTTACCTCTCCTGACATCTTTCACTTCTTCCTGTTCATTATTTCCTCGATTCTTCTTTGTTACTCTGACCCTTCCTCCTTTCATTTCCATCCTCTGTTTCTTCTCTTTTTTTTTTTTTTCAAGAAAATTTGGAATTCTTAAATGTCACACGCTGAAATATTGAAAGGACTACACATCTGCGAGACCTTGACAGACAAACCAGTTATGTTGTAGGAGTTATAAAAGCAATAGAAACATAGATGATGGTGATGATGATGATGATGGTGGTGTGGTGGTGGTTATAAAATTAGTAATAATAATGATAATAATAATAAATCAGAAAGAGAACCAAGATCATATAGATCATAACATTGTTGAGATTGCCTAGAATACTGATAAAAGTCATGGAGATCAGAGGAAACTTGCTATCACTTGGATTATAAGAAAGAACACCAGCAAGTGCTGGGGTGAAACACTCTCAAGGAGTGAAAAAAATGAAAAAGAACTGGAAACCTTAATACACACAGAATATACAGTCAGGACATAGGAATGGAATTTGGCATAGAAAAATGTGCCATGCTTGTAATGAAAAGTGACATAGGACTGACGGAATTGAACTACGAAATCAAGACCAAATAAGAACGCTCGGAGAAAACGAAACCTACAAATATTTGGGAATCTTGGAGGCTGACACCGTAAAACAAGTGCAAATGAAAGACAAAATTCAAAAAGAATATCTCCGGAGTACTAGAAAACTACTTGAGACAAAACTCTTTAGCAGAAACCTTATCAAAGGAATAAATACTGGGGCTATATCCCTCGTTAGATACTCGGAACCCTTTCTGAAGTGGACCAGAGATGAACTTACACAAATGGACAAAAGAACTAGAAAACTTATGACCATGCACAAGGCATTACATCCCAGAGACGACGTTGACAGACTATATGTATCAAGAAAAGAGGGTAGAAGAAGACTTGCCAGCATCGAAGACAGCGTTGACGCATCGATACATCGACTCGAAGACTATATAGGAAAACACGAACGAGGACTGATTACAGCCATCAGAAACAATACTGACAACACGATAGATAACAGAATGACAATAACTAAAATGGGAAGAAAAACAACTCTATGGACCTTTTAAACGACTAATAAACATCTCACACGACAAAACCTGGACCTAGCTAAGAAAAGGAAACTTTAAGAGAGAAACAGAATCTCTTCTAATAGCAGCACAAAACAATGCAATAAGAACCAATCATATCAAAGCGAGGATTGATAAAACTCAACAAAATAGCGAATGTAGGCTATGTGGTGACAGAGACGAAACGATCAATCACATAATAAGCGAATGCAGCAAATTAGCATAGAAAGAGTACAAGACTAGACGCGACTGGGTGGGCAAGGTGATCCACTGGAAATTGGTCAAGAAATTTAAATTTGATCATACGAACAAATAGTATATACACAACACAGCACCAGTCCTAGAAAATGACACACATAAACTCCTATGGGACTTTGACATACACACGGATCACCTAATCTCGGCCAGAAGACCATACCTTACAACAATCAACAAAAAAAGAGAATTTGCAAAATTGTCGACTTTGCTATTCCGGCTGACCACAGAATAAAACTGAAACAATGTGAAAAGAAGGATAAGTACCTCGACCTTGCTAGAGAATTGAAAAAGCTGTGGAACATGAAAGTGATGATTGTACCAATTGTCATTGGTGCTTTTGGCACAGTAACAAAAGGATTACTAAAGGGACTGGAAGACTTTGAAGTTGGCGGACGAGTGAAGACCATCCAAATGACAGCATTATTAAAGACAGCCAAAATACTAAGATGAGTCCTGGAGACTTGAGGAGACTTGCTGTCACTCAAATTCCAGTGAAAACCTCTCAGCTGACGCTGATGTGAAAAACTCTAAAGGAATTATAATAATAATAATAATAATAATAATAATAATAATAATAAACATATTAACAAATAGTATATGCACAAACCAGAATCTGTCCTAGAAAATGAGACTCATAAAATTCTCTGGGATTTTCAGATACAAACGGATCACCCAATCTCGGCCTGAAGGTCTAATCTTGATTTACAAAAAGAAAAGAGCTTTTCATCTAGTGGATTTTGCCGTTCCAGGGAACCACAGAGTGAAAATAAAAGAAAGTGAAAAAAGGTCAAGTGACTTGAAAAGCGAACCACAGAGTGAAAATAAAAGAAAGCGAAAAGAAGTCAAGTGACTTGCAATACACAACTTTGGCTTTTATTAGGCTAGACGGGCAAACGGATACATACAAAAAAACAGTACAATAAGTTATAAACAATTAACAAGAGAGCTTCCAAGAAATAGAGAAATAGGGTCAAAAAAGCTGTATAGCCAAACGAATTACGATCAGTCCGAATATTAATCAAATTAATATCAGCTTATCAATCAATTTATTTATTTGTCGTGCGCCTTACCAAACAGGTGAATACGTCATAAAGACTTTTAAAGGTGGGTCCAGGCGTAGGACAGTTGCTCAGACACGCCTGCCATTCTTCAAAATGGTTCGTGTCCTGTCAGTATTACCCTAAAAAGGAGTGCCTCAGGCGCCGGGCAATAAACATAGCCTCTCCGAGGAGGGTTAGAGCCTGGGGGAACGGGGCCCTGAGACCCGAGGAGATAGCCAGTCGAGGAGTAAGTCAATCTCGGCAGCGTGACGTGAATGCTAGGCCTACCCTACACCCGCTCCGATCAACTATCGAAGTCCGTAGTCGTAGGCTATTTATGGCTATGAGACAGTCCATGTGAAAGAGTGCTGAAGGGATGCTAGCTACTCTACAACAGAGTCTTAAAATAGTATATGTAATGTAGGGTGGAAAAGTACACTCCGAACACTCTGAGATGTTACAACTGCCAGAAATTCGGGTATCATGTGAGCTACAGTACATAAAGAAATGAGGTGTGAAAACTGTAGGGGAAACCATGCGACAGAATCTACAGCTTACGAGTTTTAGAAAAAGAGAGAAAGAGGTAAGCAAAGTTAAGTACACAAGGGACATACCTTTCCTGGAAACATGCAAGATTGTGGAGACCAATTTTCCTACTCGTTCCTATGCTAACACAGTTAAGGTGGTAATAAGCACTCACGTCCTGGACTTGAAGAGCATATTTTTTAGCTCTATCCTATGCAAATGCAGCTAAGGCACTAGCAGGCATTCTAACACAGGGATGCCAAAAATGTACCGCACTAGTCCAGAAAGTTCTCCAACAAACAAAAGCAGGACGAGCTGCTAGCCTTTCTGAGAGGTTTGAGAGCCCATGCTCCACAAACAAAAATGGTATAGTGAAAACGACTGAGGGGAGAAGACGGCAATGTCATTGCTCAATCAATCAACAAAATACTCAAATACCAAATCTCCAAACAAAACAGTAACAACAAAAGACAAAAAATCTCCAATGCAACCACCTGCTTCTATAGACACCTCTAAAAATCATTTAAAGACAAACTAAAACTTCCACTGAAACAAAAAATGCAAATCTCTGAAAACCTAGAAACAACAAATAAATTCAGGTTATTTGAAAAGATGGAGACTGCGAACAGCGCTGAACTACCTAAACAGAAAAGTCGAAAAAATAAACTACTGAACAATTCAGACTCAGAACTCAATCATGAACCACAGAATAATTCGGTGGAACTGCCACGGGATCAAAGCCAGTAGAAATAAATTGCTCTTATTGTTGACGCACCGGAAGCCCACCTCCATCTGCCTTCAAGAAACATTCCTCAAAGCAAACAACGACATTAAATTAAAAAATTGCGAAACCTACAATACAAAAATAATACTGGTAACAGGGCCTCTGGATGTGTTTCAATCCTGAGTAGGAATGACATATTCCAAAGCAAACCTCAACACTGACATATTCCAAAGCAACCTCAACACTGGACTTCTGGCAATCGCCGCCAAAGCAACCTTACGCAGAACAATTAATATCTGCCCATTATATATTCCACTACATAATCCGATTAAGGAAAAGGAACTCAACAATATATTATAACTACCCACACCTTATATTCTACTAGGTGATTTTAACAGCCACAATACCATCTGGGGATGTACAACCACGAACCTAAAAGGCAGAACACTGGAAAATATCATTTTCAATAACAACCTATGTCTCTTCAACACAAAATCTCAAACACATCTTGGTCATTCTTCTGCTACCTGCTCAGCCATAGATTTAATACTTTGCAGCCTCTCAATATTTCTCGATTTCTCCTGGATAGTATATGAGAAGACGTGAAGGAGCGACCATTTCCCAATTGGGATTGAGAGCATCCATCTTCAGGAGAAATACCTTCCTCGATGGAAATTGAACAAAGCTAACTGGGAAGAGTTTAGATCTCTATATCTCAAGCACCTCATACAAAATGACAGTATTTACTCTGCGACCACTTCATAAAACAAACGGATCACAATAGCAAAAAAGTGTATCCCACACAACCCAATAGCTTACAAACAGGACTTAATAGGGTTTAGCAAAGAATGTACGCCACGTAGCTCTGCGAAAATTCCACCCTGAACCCACAACCTCCAATTTAACTTCCTTCAAATTCTGCTGAGAAAATGCACATAAAAGAGACCAAAAGAAACAAAATTACGTGAGAAAACTGAATACCTCTTTGGTGCACTTGGAATGATCACCAAAGGCTTAGTAAAAGGGGTAGAGAAGTTGGAAATTGGAGGATGAGCGGAGACCATTCAAACTACAAGATTGTTGAAGTCGACCAGAATACTGAGAAGAGTCCTGGAGGCTTGAGGAGATTTTATGTTCGTTTTATTTGCGCGGCACCAGAGTAATTACAAACCAGTCGGCTAGGACTGTAAAATACGCCGACTGCAACTCTACAGAGGGGTAAAAATCCCTAAAGAGTGTCCTGATATGACATTAAACTATCTGATGGTGAGGATTCAGTCATGGAGCTTTAGAGAATGTGGAATACTATTTCGTTGCTATTACTTCCAGGTAAATGCCGATCCCGAATGGTAGTACTTGTTAGGTATAGGTCATATAGAACTGTTTAATAATTTAACTGTGTGCGAACAAATGATTAATATCAAAATTAGATATCGATATTTAACTGTATGCAAACAATAAATCGTAATACTTGAAACCATATGACTTGATACAAACACATGTGCTCTGATTCGTTTAAAAATAGTTACCTACAAACTATTCACTTAAAAATCATAATATATTTATAAACCGGATTTGGCATTAAATAATCTAAAAGGGTTGATAGGCAACCAAACCACTTTCAGTTTCTTTGGTTAATAGTATATCAATCTTTGTAGGCTATTTAATGCCAAAGACATCTTTCTAGGAGAACAGAAGTGGTACTATTTAACCCATAGCTGAGAGGATAAGTGGGTTTATACCTTACCCGAGGGTATTTGTCAGAAAGTGAACGTAATAGCGCGACTGAAGTTCGAACTCGCTAACTACGATTCCAGTGTCTACCGCTTTAACCATTACTCCACGAGAACATCCCCCCCCCTGCAACCAACCCAACCCAGCCCAGCCCAAAGAGACCAAACCAAACCAAACCAAACCAGTGCAAATATTCGAATTTCGACGGTTTGACGTTGTTATGTAATATTGTAACTTCTTTAGGAATTGAAGATACAATTGTAATATATACACGTCCAAAAATACGACCAAGATACGAACATGTGAAATAGACTTATACATACGGATACAGAAAACGTTCACAAATGTTCATAAACATATAGGGATCCGAAAACACTCGAAACACTTGACGACTTTCTTTTTTGGTTCAGGTACGAAACTTTTTATTACCTTTTTGAGTTTAAGGTTTTTCGACATGAGGAGAGAGAGACACAATTTCTTACTATCCTGACTTTTCCATCTGACCCCAACTCACATGCAGCACCCCGCCGCAAACTACTGGTCTGGCTTCGGCGAGCTCTGAAAATCAGCTTCCTTCCTCTAGTGTCGAATCTCAACTCACTGTTTTTTTTTTCAAATCCCAAAATCCTCAGCCCATCACTTCCGGGCATGACGTCATTCTCATCCCCAGTCATATTTCCTCTCTGGGGTTTTTATTGTGACATCTGTGATTGTCACATCCTCCCCGCGCGCGCGATAACACCTGCACTCAATGTGTGCACCTAGCTAACCCATGCACTAAGCCGAAAGGTTCTCAGCCTAACTAAACCGAAAGGCAAGATATATAAAACGAAAAATGATAATATACCCCCCCCCCGCAATTATATAACACAATCATGAGTAAAGTTATTTTAAATACAATAGAAAATTCCGACATTAAAAATTCTTAAAGAATTGTGTCATCTTTCGAGGGAATACGCACACACACACACACACACACACACACACACACACACACACACACACACACATATCGTGCAACTATAACGTTTAAAGACTCGATGGAAATGAAATGGATGTCGAGTTCAAATTCCTACCGATACTGTTTGCATTCTTTTCGCACTAATGTCCTTAGGAAAGACACGAATCGATTTATTCTCCCTCAAGCTATGGGTAAAATAGTAATTGCCATTGTTAGGCAACCAGTTTATGTATGAATGTGGTGTAATTGTCAGCGATCTAGTCCTGTAGGTTAATTAGACCTGCGTTCGTTTCTTACTGGGTGCCTAATACTTGCAGTCTTTTATTAAATCTAAACTCTGCTCAGTTTTTTTTTTTTAGATATACCGTCAAATTATACAAGATCACCAAAGTTAAGCAGCGATGAATCTGCTCAGCGAGTTTAGTAAACAGTCTTAAGCTCCGTGAATAACAACTATTTAGTATAAATATCAGCAGGTTTTTCTTTATTCTAATCTACTCTATCCATCATTGTCAGTTTATTCAAATCTCTTTCTCTCTATTTCTTTCTTTCTCTCTCTTTTCTATTTTCAATTTTTCTTTGGGGCTGGAGATGATATTTTTGTTCAAGAAAAGACAATGAGGTGATATGCTGAGAGTCTCTAAGTTAACGTCTTGCATTTTCTTTCTTCCGCGCATATGTATTTGGGCCTGCAGATACACAAAGACGCAGACACATGTATATACACATGCGCTTGCGCACGCATGCGCATACACATGAAGAAAAAAGAAAGAAAGAAAGGAAAAAAGAAAATATGAGATGTGATCAAACAGTATTGTGAATGAAGCTTTAAGTTTTTAAAAGTTTCAATATTTAAAATGTAAATGAAGGCTTGTACATAACTAAGCAACTGATAGAATAGAGTGATGACATCTACACGTGTCAGTGCCGATTCATGATATCTTTCGAACAGCAGTTTTGAGCAAAACAAAGTACATGACTCGTCATCCTCACCAGATTTAGTACTGTGCAACCTTTCTTATTTCCTACACTGAAAATTCATCTCAGCGGTAAAATATGAGGGGATGGTGGGCATGAAAAGAAACAGGGTGGAGTAGCTTTACACCATATAAAAAGAGTTTCAGAAGTGGAAAAGTTGCTGGAATAAATGTGTTGAATGCCAAAAAGACTATTTTAAAGAAAATTAACGTTTCATTCATTGTTCATTTCTGTCTTAGTAAATACAGTCTTTATACTTTTTACAAACACATTTCATATAATGCATATGAGGTTGATAAAGTAAGGACAAAGTATCCATAGATATAAAACATAATGTATGTCCATCTATATATTATGGACATTTTAATTATGTCTGTATATTTCTATCCTCAGTAAAGGTCTATAAAAAAACGAAATACTTTTGATACGCTCTGATAATTATAATTATTCTGAAATAACTCCCACCATATTATGACGTGCATCGGTAAAGGATAAGGTATCGATATACAGGGTGATTAAAAAAATGTTAACATTCTTATGGGGTTTCTTATATGATATAATTTCAAACAGTTTCCACATGTTCACCATCCTTGTCAACACATTCTTGGAATATCCGATGTTAATATTTTATGGGAATATCTTTATTAGAAAAGTAGAACTGATATTACGAAGACCACCTAGAGAATTTCCAAAAATGTGTTAACAGAGACGGTGAAAAGATGGAGGCTTTAAAATCGTAGACTCCCCAAGAAATTCTAACATTTTTGAAACACCCTGTATTGTTAAAATTCTCATTATATTTGTATTATTATGATATTATATATATATATATATATATATATATATATATATATATATATATACATGCCGCAAAATACCCCCCCTAAAAATACAACAAAAAACAAAAATAGAGCAAAACGACAAAAACATATCTGTGCTGCCGATAAATTCTTCATCAGATGAGTCTCGTGTCAGACATAGTTAAGAAGCCAAAGCATTATTACCACTAATCTAGAGTGTCCCAACGGTACCTTACGAGACGATCTGACTTTTCCATCACATTGTGAGAATGCTAAATGAAAACGCTGCTGCATCGTTTAATCCTTTGTTGTATCAACTTTTCAGTCGATCAAAACAATGAAAGATCTAAATTAACTGACGGCATGATGAGATCAAAACATTGAACGCGGAATTAGAAGTGAAATTTCCATGGAATTAGCATACAAAATAAGTGTACAAAAGCTCAATAATGAAACGTTAATTAAAAAAAATTAAGCACAATGCAATTGTGAATTTATATAAATATGACCATCATTTTTTGATTGCGCGAGTAAACTAGTTTGATATAAACGTCTTGTTATCCAATAGTCGTATCGTATCTACTGTAGTTTTGTTTACTTGAATAGAATAGGAGCGTGTAGCAAGTTAGGTGATGTGATATCGAAGCGTTTATTCTCTGTTTTCCCTTTCCTCAGGAGCCCAAAACAGAGACCCTATACATTTTTTGATTGATGCAACAGGACTCTTTACAAATACCCTATATCCATTGCAGAAGCTTACACAGCGGCAACAACAAAAGTGTCTTCTGTCGCAAACTGACGTATACATAGCGATCAGCTGTTAGCGAAGAGAAGAAGGAATTTTATTTATCTTTTGAACATTTGCCTGTCTTACCAGCACTAACAATCACGTCTTCGCGTGCACACACACACACACACACACACACACACACACACACACACACACACACACACACACACACACACATTCATAAGTCATTCAATGGCCATTCATATGCACGAAAACATCATCTCTTTTCGACCGCCCCACACGTCGTAAACAACATACTTGGCATTCTGTTATAGTGGGTAATACAAGTTTCATTATTTCAAGTTTTCTTTTTTTTAGTGGCTGAAAGAGAGAAGAGAGGGAAAAAGGAATGTTTTTTAAAATTAATTCATACTGAAGCGGAGGAAGAGGAGAAGCAGGAGGAGGTAATTTTTGCTTCAATAATCCAACTTGGATTATTGAAGCATAAAAGGAGTCCCCGCCTTATATCTACCAATAAAGAGGAATGAATTCATAAACATTGCTAGTAGATATTGGGGTGGGGGAACTCATATAACGCCCGAAACATTGTGGGCATATATATGTACACATTTACATAAGAGGAATGCATTCATAGACATATGTAAATGTGTACCTATAGATGCTCATAACGTTTCGGTCGTTGTGCTCAACAGTCTTTTTCAGGTGCCTTTGTGTCGTACTCGGTAACCTTCCGGGAAATTAGAATCCTTCATTTGAATCGAGGAGGTAGACAGTTTTAATTCCACCGTACATGCCCAGTGATAGGACTGAAGTCTAGTATCCCACCATGCTAAAGTATAGCATAAGGTCCTTTTAACATAGGAGCCGGGCGCAGAATCGAAACCTAGACACGTCCAGTGACTCAAAAATATCTTAAGCCTCGTTGGTATTCTCTTAAAAGGGAGCGCCTCAGGTGCCAGGCGATAAAGCAAGCTCTGTCGAAGTAGGTTAGAGCCTGGAAGGACGACCCCCTGAGACTCAAGTAATGTCGGTTTTAGTCACGTGGCACGAATGTTGGGTTTCTCCAGCACCTATGTCAGGCAGCCTTGACCGAATGTCACTAAGGCCAAGACATATCCGACCTGCACTGTGTATCAGCAACACGGTTGGTCGAAGAGTGTCTAGGTCCTTTAACAGCATGGTACCTCTTTTTATACTATCGAGATTTGCCATTTTTGTTTACTAGCGATTGGTATTCAAACGCTAGTGTCTCACTTTATTCTTACATGACACTTTTCACCGCTATTAAAAACGGAACTAATAATTGAACTCACAGCCTTCAGGTGGTAGTTTGCTCGGATATTTATCTTGACCCTCTCAGCCATGTATACAGGTGGAGCGTTCAAACTGGATGTTTGAAAATTATAAACCTAAAGTCTCAATGTGTTTTGATCTTAATTGTCATTTCTATTTCTGCGGTTATCTGCTCTCTCTCTCTTTCCTAATTACTGGTTCCTAGATTGAATTGATCCCTATACTGGACCGTCTCAAAAGGTTTTTATAGCTTTTCATATGTGCTAATTCCTTAACTTTTCTTATTTTCCAATGTTGTTCCTTATCTATTATTCTGACTTTATTTCACAAAGCCTAATGTCCTGCTTTTTCTCTCTATATGTGATCAGCTATGCCTGGTTTTGTTGTCATTCTTCTATTCTAACTATAAATTTTTTATGTTCTTCCAACCTTACTTTCAAGGAGAACTATATTCCCTTCTGCCATAGCTGCATGGAATACACCCAGTCTTTGACCCTATTCTCCTTTATGAGAGGCTTGATTCGGAAGAGATGTCTTGAAAGAACTGCTTTTGAATATTGTCCTAATGTTTTGATCCTTTGTATCTTTTCGAACATGCCTCTAACTGAGGGTAGATGATCCGCAGCAGTATTTTCCTCATCATCCTCCATCCTCCTTTCTTTGTTCATATGAGCCGATTTTATACTTGCTAGGTAGTTCTTAATTTAGAGAATATTTCTTGTGCTATCCAATCCCTGTCAGTATGTGTCTGAGTTACAAGTTATAACTTTTGATCGGGGTAGACAGCGGACGATCCTTTTCTTTATACTTTATAGATTGTGGGAATTGAAGTTAAGATATTGTCCAGTGAACGTTGGCTTGCGATAAACAGATGTTTTAATCCCTTGCTCTGTATGAATTATCAGTATTGATAATTCATACAGAAGACAAGCTGATAATTTCTTTCTTTTTCCATAATGAATTGTATTGAAGATATTATTGAATTCACACGATGGAAAGTGAGATAGGTACTGGAGAAATAATCTGATCAATATGTTCACCCGTGTACAGACAACATACTTCGGGATGGGATCTGATTTATAGAAGCAGGAAGAAGGACTAGGTATTGATTCGCTTTTATCTCCGGTGATGATAAAAATATATATGGAATACTTTGAAGAAATGATATTAGAATGAAAACCTCTAAAGCCAACTATGTGGCTGAGATACGTAGATGACACCTTCATACTCTGGCTCCACCAGGAAGAAATTCAAGTACTGTTGGACCATGTGAATTTGATAAGAGCTTATATGCATAATAATTATTATACCAATAATATTAACAATTCCTCATCTTTGAAATATAGATAGATATATACATATATATCCCGAAAAAAAATTAACTTGTGTACCTGGGCCGTAAAAAATCCCGGCGTAAAGGAAAATGATATTTGGTAATGTCTTCTCTTACTATCATTATTAAGCTTTACCAATCTGTAGCCGTGTCAGTACTACTGTATAGCTGCACCACTTGGATTCTAACGAAACGCACAGAAAAAAGGCTAGATGGGAAATACACAAGAATTCTGTGTGCTGTTTTGAATAAATCTTGGAAGCAGCACACCACAAAACAGCAGTTCTACAGCCATTTACTCGCCCCCATCTCACAAATTATCCAAGAAATACGAATACGAATACGATATCCTGGGTACTATTAGGGAATTAAGGACGAATTCATAAGCCACGTTCTTCTATGGACTCCTATACATGGACATACCAGTGTTGGCCGATCAGTAAAGACTTACATACATTGATGATGATGATAATGATGCAGTTTTTAAATATCTGTACTTTACTAAAATTCTCGTTACATTTACATATATATTAACACCAATGTTCGAAAGTCGTTATTGTTAAGATTAACTAAATTACGTCGTGTCCTGGTATGACATTAAACTGAGGCTCTACTTATAGAGTTCAGGGAAATGTGGAGTCATCAATATGTTGCCAATACTTCCAAGGTCCACTCTAATTCGGAGTGTAATGAATTGTTAGAGTCCCATCAATGAGTCAAATAGATTTGTTTGTAGATTATTAGGAACATTCGAAAATGAATAACTATATGCAAATTATTAGTTTTAGGTAGGAGTACTTGAAACTATATACATGTGCAATCAAATTATTATTATGATATTGAAATATTGCCCAGTCGGCTGGGGCTGTAGAATACACCGACTGCTTCTCTGCAGAAGAGTAAGACTCCCCCCAACGAGTGTTCTGGATATGACACTAAACAACTAACAAGCGACCACATAACAAACGCAGACTGAAAAGAAAAGCACTCATGAACAGTCTGGTAGCAACTTTTCTCCCCAACTCAAAAGTCAAACAGGAAATATGTGTCAGTAAAACTGAACAGCTATCCTGTTCGTTTGCAAATAGACACTGCCTCGAACATAATCCTCCTCTCACAGAGACTATAGAAAGACACAGACCAGCCTCCACTAACATCTATAAGACATGTAGCGCGGAGCGTTTCAAGGGATTGTGTCCATAGGTGAATAGCTAGCTATAATTAAGATTGACGATAAGACAGCATCTGGAAAAGTATATGTTGCAGATTCGAGACACAACCTTTTGGGACTTGGTTTTATCGAGTCACTGGGTCTCCTTGACATCCCACTCAATTTTATCTGCAATGAGTATCCAGATCTTCAACACAGAGTGCCATAATAGACCAAACTGAAGAAATACTAAAGCGTTTTTATACAGTTTTTACAAGTAACCTGGAACGCTACACTCAAGCCGAAGCCATGCTTAAACCTTCTTCAAAACCTGTTTTCCGACCCAAACGACCTGTACCATATGCAGCACAGCCACTAGTGGACAGGGAACTAAAACACCTTGAGGAAATAAAGGACATCACACCAGTAACATATTCACAGTGGGCAGCACCCATTGTGGTAGTTAAAGAAGCCGATGACTCAATCCGGTTATGTGTTGATTTTTCAACGTTTCAACGCAGCACTGGAAGATCACCAATACCAACCGCCAATTCCAGAGGATATTTTCACCATACTCAATGGTGGCACCTGTTTTGCCAAGCTAGACCTCACAGAGGCCTATTTAAAAGTCGAGGTTTCTGCAGCCTCCAGGGAACTGCTGACAATAAACACACACCACGGTTTATTTCAATACACGCGGTTACCATTTGGAGTAAAAACAGCCCCTACTATATTCCAGCAGATCATGGACACTATGTTAACTGGAGTAGAGGGTGCAGCTGCATACTTAGATGATATCATTGTTGTCGGTCAATCAAAACAGGATTTGACAGAACGGACCAACAAAGTTCTGACACACATTCAAGACTATGGTTTCCAGCTTCGACCTGAAAAGTGTCATTTTTACTTACAGGTAATTAGATACCAGGGATTCATTTTCGACCGCTATGGTCGCCGTCCAGATTCAGCTAATGTGGCAGCTACTCAACGCATGCTACCCCCATCAGACGTAAGCAGTTTACGTTCATTCCTTGGATTGATAAAGTTTCCTACCTTCACTACACCAAATTAAGGTTCCACTCAATAAACTATTAACCAAAGATCAAATGAACCCGGCCTGTTGATTGTCAACAATCTTTCGGTTGTTAAGCATCACTCAATCCAGTATCACTCGATTTAGACCTGCTACACACATATTTTGACCCAACTCAGAAGATACTAGTAGCAGCTAATGCCTCAAGTCATGGTGTTGGCGCAGTGATTTTACACATTTTTGCTGACAAATCAGGAAAGGCTATCATGCATGCAGCAAGATCCTTGACACCCACTGAACGCAATTACAGTCAAGTAGAAAAAGAAGGACTTGCACTGATTTTTGCTGTGAAGAAATTTCTCAAGATGTTATTCGGGTGCCGCTTCACAATCCTGACAGACCACAAGCAATTGCTGTCAATATTTAGCTCGAAAAAGGGAATTCCAGTAAACTCAGTTGACTACAACGCTAGGCAATCATTTTATTGGTATACGATTTCGACGTACAGTACCGCAAGACTAAAGAATTTGGTCAGGTTGATCAGTTTGCGATCAGTCCCAGATGACGACACCGTCATCGCTGCCATCAACATAAAAGACGGTTTACAGCGCGCACTCACTGATTGTATCCAAACAATTCCTGTGACAAGAGTGGATATTAAACGAGAAATTCAGCACGACCCAATGATACAAAAAGTCCGCAAGTTTCTCAGGCATTCCTCGTTCCCTGATCTCACAGGAAACTGTCAACAGTTTAAGTTGTCCATCATCGATCATATTTACCAACCCCTCCGCTCGGGCAGGATATGACACAAGGTCAATTTTTAAGCGGAGTTTAACAGGTTTGAATTCAGAGTTTTCCTTCTCCTAGACTAGTTGCCTCACCAAGGCTGAAGAACCTAGTCTGCCCTACTCTTTACCCATAGCTGTAGGGAGAATAATTGGATTCATACCTTTCCCAAGGGTATTAGTGCTATGTGAAATGCATTCAGTCTCGTCCAGGATTTGAACTCGTGTCGCCGTGTCCATATCCTGCGACGCTAACCATTACACCACGGGCACCTCCACATCGATGAGTGTCTAATGTTTGCAGATCGTGTTGTGGTTCATACGAAACCCAGGAAAACTGTTTTTAAACAACTACATTCAGGACATCCTGGTGTCGACCGAATGAAAGCCATTGCTCGCTGTGTAGTGTACTGGTCCAATGTGAACTCTGACATCGAAAAGACAGTCAAGTTGAAAGAATAAAAACTATTATCTATTTTTATAAAAATGAAGTGATAGATATGGAATAAGCAAAAATGAAAGTAAAGTTTTATGAAATCTTGTTAAAGAAAGTTATTGTAGTGAAAGTCAAATATAAGATATAAACGAATCAGATTCACAAACAAGAAAGAATTCCCTTTATGCTATAGAATTATACATCGACATCGTATGCTTTTCATGCAAGGACTCGAAAAAACTTATCCAACCTTTTTCCGACAAAATCAAGAAGTAAAACTCTATATTCCTTTTCACCCTGTCGGCAGTTTAAAATATGCTGACTGTATGCCTTGCCGAGAGGTAAGACACCTCTGAAAAAGGAGTGTTTTGGGTATGACCCAGAATTGCATCTGGTGATCAGGCTTCAGTTATGGAGGTTTGGGAAGTGTGGAGCATCTCTTCATTGCCATTACTCACAGGTCCACTCAAAACCCGAGTGGTAGTACATGTTAGGGTCCCATTTATGATTCAAATAGATCTGATCAAAAATCACTTATATTCGATATGGCCTTCAGCAAAAAACAAACAAAAAACTCTAATTAAACAACTACACATAAAGGTACTATGAATGCGATTCACTAACCTGTAGGCATAAAATAAACCTGGAAAGGTTAAAATGCCGTTAAATTTGAACAATGTTCCTATAGAATAAATACTTGAGATGTTGCGTATTCTAAGCCCCATCGACTGGGCGCCCAACAAGTTAAGTAAAAGAGCATGATTTGTACAATTTATGAAGAATCAACTCCACTCGGATTTACGACAAAGTCAGAATATTTGCTTTGGATGTTCTGAAAGTGTTGGTCTATCGTAATCGTTTATACCAGGAAGTATTCATTTGATTGAAATCAATGTAAATTTTGAATTGTTATTTATTCATATTGCATAACACAATTTCATTTTTCAACATTAAAAGAAAAAGGTATTGTTGTCATTACTTAGGTAATCAGTAGATTAATGAAAATTCGGACATTACCGTTAACATTTTACGTAACCATAATCCAGCAAAAACGGTGAGATTTTATTGGGCAATCCACTTAAAATAATTAGAGAATAGATCAATTTCCAGTCCAATTTGTAAACGTAATTTTTTAAAAATCTGCCTAATTTTCGGTATAATACAGATAATGGTGACATTATTAGAACCCTTCATTCCTTCCTAAACAGAAGCATAGGTATAATTACGGGTCGTTATCTCAACAGGAACCCAACGGGAGCACGGGTCATTTATTATTTATGAAAATTAAACCACTTTTATTTCACTGATAGCTTTATCATTTTGGTCTTGGCATACGCTTCAGTATCATGGATAATGTCTTGAAATAATCTTTAATTAATGAAAATTAGGGTATTACAGACAAAAATGAATATACAAATATAATTAGCTAAGGGATCAGCTGATTTATCTCTGGCATTACTAGTAGCTGTCTGTTTTCATGTTGAAATGGATACGCATTTTCAATGCAGAGTAACTTTTTTCTCATCTATCTATCACATTTGCTTCAATCAGTAAAATTGGTGAAATTAGCTAACTGCTATACTATGCAATTATAGTTGATATTATCCTGGCACTTCGGATTGAACACCGCTCTTCCCAGCGCAGGACGAAGAGAGACGAAAAGATTTTATAAATATAAAGTCACTGTAGGATTATCAGAAATGTATCAAACAGAAAACATTCGATTTATAGTGATAGTGTAACGATTATGAAGATGCAGGCCAAAATATACAAGAAAGTTATGAGAGTGATTTTGTTTATTTTTCAGGTTGGAAACCCTGATTGAAAATCAGCTGAACAATGTTGACATTGAACACGTGAAAATTTTCAATTCATGTTTGTGTCTTAGAATTTACGCTCACCTGAGTAATCTTGGATTATTAAATCTGTGTCAATGTGTTACAGAAAAATGTGTATGGGAATCAATGCTATAGGTCATTCAGTTATCGCCATCTTGCATCTTAGTCAGCTCGAGAACTTAACGTCACTACTTGTCTCTCTCTCCCCACCTCTCTCTCTCTATATATATATATGTATACATATACATTTATATATATATTAGTAATATAGTTTGCTTCATTTATAAGTAAGGAATGCTAAGCGTCAGTGATAGAGCCGATATATTTATGTTAACATAGCGCGCACATATATATGTAAATGTACAAATATGAAAAAACAAGGTATTCAGAGAATGATTTTTTTTATAGCTGAATTATATATATATATATATATAAGAAAAGGTTTGTTCGCTTTAAGTAACCAAGTGTTTCAACTTACTGTCTTTTAAAAAGTTATATGATAACCATTTTTACGAGAATATTAATAGGCTCTTTATTTTGTATTTAGCGTAGCAAACAGCAAACCATGTCTCGTGTAACTCTAACGGCGAAAACCCGGCTGCATGTGTGTGTGTGTGTGTGTGTGTGTGTGTGTGTGAGAGAGAGAGAGAGAGAGAGAGAGAGAGAGAGAGAGAGAGAGAGAGAGAGAGTTGTAAAGTCTTAGTGTGGTTTACATATAAGTAGATATTTGGCACCATATAACTATTATAAATGAATCGATGTGTCATAAACTTCATAAATCAGGGGTTAACTGAAAGGTCGAGCAACCGAGCAAAGCAGCCAGAAGCCCAAGCAGCAAAAATGTTTGAAGTGACCTCAAATGAATCAATCTATTAGCTGATTTTTTTTAACATGACGAGTATCAGCTGTTCTATTGATATATTCGCTAGATATATTCGCAATGATACTATATAACACTGAAAATAAGCATTCAGTAGATTTTTTCTCTCTCTCTCTCTCTTTATACATGGAGCCTTAGAAAGAAATATCTGATTAAGATTGTGAATATCTATATGAAATGTATGATCAATTAGAATAGGTTAAGGACCCAATAACCGTTTTTTTCCCACTTGCTCAAATCATTCTGTCAGTCTGTCACTTGTCTTGTGACGAAATACGAATTTTTTTTTTCATTGATTAAAAAGAGAAATTAGAAGAAAAGAAACTATAAAGATGAAAGTCTAAAAAGAATACTTGGATTGATTGATTGGTTGATTTTAACGTCATGTCAACACGTCTAGGGTTATTTTATGCCTCGAGGTAAACAACTCGCGTTTTTTGTTTGTTTATATTTACATTTTTTGTGTAGTTGTTTTTTAAGATTGGTTTCTTAAGTTTCTTTATCGATCTTCGTGGACTATTTAATGCCTAATCAACCCTTGTAGAATAACAATAGTTGTACTATTTAACCCATAGCTTGAGGGATAAGGTGGTTTATACCTTTCTCAAGAGTATTAGTCTGGATGAGAACTTAATAGCATGACTGAAGTTCGAACTCGTTTACTACAATATCGCAGTCCAGTACGTTAGCCATAACGCCTCCCGTTTTTTTTAATACACGAATATGAATGTTTTTTAAGATGATTTATTTCACCTTTAGAAGGTACCCTAACAGGTGCTACTATTATCCGAGATTTGGGAGGAATAGCATTGAAGGAGTACTCCACAGTTCTCCAGAACTGGAGCCTCATCATCAGATGTTGTCGAGTATCATACCCAGAACCCTCCCATTTTTTTCGGATGGGGGAGACGTTACAATCAGCGTATTCTAATTCTTGCCGATAGGGTGCAGAATACTTGGAGGTAAATAATTCATTATTGACTCGTTATTCTTTTATCAAGAACAATTTTTAACAGCTGGGATGCCACTGTGCCTCTATAAATGTCAGATCTTCAAAATGGAGTACTGAAAAACCCATTTGGATAGGTTCCTTTCAGTATGTGTTATCAGTTCTTGATAGGATACAAAATCTTGATCTAATGAGTATGGAACTTTTTTTCATCTCTTCAATTACTCTCCCATGGGCGTAATGCAGTTAATCTGATATTTTTATCATTACTTCCATGGAAGGTGTTTAAATAAGCTATATGCCTTCGTAACATTAATCTGAGATTTTCCAGTCTGGCGAATCTCATCCATAGTTTCTTCATATGATTAAGTCTCGATGCAAGTTCCTTATAAACAATTTCTTCCTAAACTCAGTGGATGTATTTATTTATCCAAAACCTCTGCCACGAGCAGTATGTGACACAATTTTTAAGCAGAGTACCGCTGGTTTTCTTCTAGAATGGTTTTCTTATCAAAGCTAAAGTACCTAGTCTACCCTACTATTTATCAACAATAGCTGGGGGTGGGGAGAACAAATGGATTCATACCTTTTTCCAAAAGTATCAATGCTAAGTGAAACGCAGATTTGAACTCGGGTTGCCGATTCCATTCCGCTATGCGGGCCTTAAAAAATTGGCATGTAGAACAAACTCTCTCGTGATCATTTTTCAAATGCATTTTCCAGATACATTTTTCAAATGCATATGACCTTGTGCACTTCAAGTCCAAGGTCATTAAGTATTTCTGCGACCATTAAATTGGCAACATTGATAGGAAAATTAGGAGTATCGTCTTAAAGAGAGTTTAACCTAGTTTCTATGCCATTGTTCGTTCCCCCGAAGATGGCTCCAATTGGGGCAAAAAGTACTTTGGAAAATATGGTGCCTTTTTGAATTCATTTCGTCCAGATGTCAAACGATTCATACGAAGTATCTATCCTATTCAATCATATATATATATATATATATGATTGCATAGGATAGATACTTCACTTCGGCCTATTTTATAGTTGAAAAGTTTTAATCAGAATCAGATAATTTAACTATATATATATATATATATATATATATATATATATATAGTTAAATTATATATATATATATATATAGTTAAATTATCTGATTCTGATTGAAACTTTTCACATCTGAGAAAAATCAAAGCATGTTTAGTTAGCGGAGATGCTTGAGTTTGTTGAAAAGTTTTGCTGCGCGGTCTTTCCTCTTGTTCATCATGGCCGGTGATAAAAATTAGCCCTTTCTCATCTTGCCCGAGAAATACAGAATGTTTTCATACACTACTTGCCTTATAAGAAACTTAAACACTCTCATGACCTTGGCTAAGGATCTGATTGAAGTGCCGGGATCGTTATCAATCATGGCCTGGATCTCACCAACAAATTCAGAAGTTCTTTTTTTTTTTTTAAAAATTAGAACTATGAGAATGAAGTTTCCGAGTTGCCGTACCTTTTTAATCACTCATCCAACACTTTACGAATTCTCTGTCTTCAGATTGACACCTAAATACCGAAATCATCGAATTCCAAGCAGTACTGCACGCCGTTTTCAAAATTCTGAGGGAATGAGTTTCGTTTCTTTGCAGATACTGCCTAACTGACTCTAGTTTGCTGCACAGTAGACAAAATCTGAAACAAACAAAGAGCTTTCACAAAAATGATTAAAAATGGTGGCAATTTACCCTCCGCATCCTATATATATATATATAAATGGCAAACGCTAGCCAATCATTAGTCTTGCGTCAATATCTAGTGCACTACTTTAATGTCAGAAATTCGATATGTCTATGTGAAACATAGACATATTAGCCGCAAACGGTTCTGTGGTTGCGTTTTGTAAAGAAAATGGCGTCGTGTTACACTTCCAACAGCGTTTACTTTTAACTACTTTCATTAAAAAAGAATATTGATTTTGGTTGTATTGGGACAACTGTCATCATCCAAATGGATTGCTTGGGTGTATAATGAACGCTATTGTCTAACCTCTAGACATAAGATAATCCTTGACGGATTGACATGCCGTTAGGATCAATCAATCAAGCAAGCATATTTCATCTTTTTGAAGGTATGTCTGACATAGACAACACTTTCATCGATTTAGTCATAGAGACGAACTTGCTAAACGAACTTAAATTTAGTCAAACTAATTCCCAAGGATACGGGATGCGAGTTCAACCACTTTTGGAAGTTGCATTGTTTGTTTTTATATTCCCGACGCAGGTAGCTTACTTAACGTTGTTAGCATGCATGAAAAGTTGCGAATTCCATTAGACGAAAGTATTTGTGTGCTTCACACGCTTCTATGTTCATGCACAGACAAGCGTCAAGAATGATCGAAATAGAAAGGAAATAGAAAAAACAACGCCCAGGAAATGTATCTTTTTGAATCGACAGAAGATAGAAGGCGAATTTAATTATTGGTCCCTGCTGTTTCTTTGCCTACAGACACCGCTAGCCAATCATCAGTCTTGCGTCAATATCTAGTGCACTACTTTAATGTCAGAAATTCGATATGTCTATGTGAAACATAGACATATTAGCCGCAAACGGTTCTGTGGTTGCGTTTTGTAAAGAAAATGGCGTCGTGTTACCCTTGAAGGCGCGGGAAACTGGTAGGTGGTGTACATGTGCATTATTTGTTTAGCCGAATGTATTATGAATATGTAATAGTAGAAGCAACCTCGTAAGTGAGCGAATCGGCGTCGAGTTAGCTTCCAATGCCAGTAGGTGGTGTTCAAAGCTATGGTAAATGTTATTAAATGAATACTGATTTCAAAGTTAGGCAGTTCTTCATCACCCTTCATCAAATTATCTGTGGACAATATATTGGGCCATTCAAAATGATCGTTCTGTTTTTGTCGCTACACGGCAAATACTTTTTAAAGTTTCTGAACACTTCCAACGGCGTTTACTTTTAACTAATTTCATTAAAAAAAGAATATTGATTTTGGTTGTATTGGGACAACTGTCATCATGCAAATGGGTTGCTTGGGTGTTGGGAAGATATTCAGTTGACTTCCCTTTCAGTAAGGATCAATATTAACAGTAATAAATCCATGATATACTAACACTGAATAAACGGAAAGAAAGGCAAGATGGGCTCATTCATCCATAAAGAAACATTCAATATATATATATATATATATATATATATATATATATATATAATTTACATACAAGTAGTATTGAAAAGAATGCATAAAGGTGTCCCAAAGGTAAAATATGCGCATATTGTTCTATGAGCAAGCAGTATGTAAAAAGATACAAAAACGTAAAAAGGCTTACATGAGACCGGTTGATTGGTTATTTTTTATGGTATATCAACCCTTGTAGGCTATTCAGTGTTTATTCATATATATATTATAGATGATTTGCAAACAAATAGTTTGTTGGTAAAATTAATTTTAAACGAGCCAGAAGCCATTAGTTTGTACATATGTTTTCAAATATTGTTAATTATTGCAGGCACGTAATTAACTGATTTCAAGTATTGTTATTTAACTCTAATAATTATATTTAATATTAATTATTTGCCTGCATACTGCTTGATGGTTTCAAGTATTGCTATTTAAGACTAACAAAGCCACCCAGTATTAGCAACAGTCACCAGTAAAAAAAACCCAACAGCTCTATCCGATGGTCAGAGAGGATCTAGGTGTAATGGTAATGAAGGGGCCCTTTACATACCCCAAAGCTCCAGGGTTTAGTGTCATATCCGAGATACTCGTTGGGAGAAACAGGCTTACTCCTCTGAAGAGATGCGTACTCTACAGCCTTCTGAGCTAACTTGAGATTGAGTGAAAGAAAAATGGTCATAGTCATATTAGCTTTACGTTTGAGTAGGTAGACGAAAGACATTATCTCTACTATTCAAGGTACAAAGACGAAAGAGAACACGCTTCTGGGATTGTCACGTAGCACGCCATGAGTCGCCCAATGAACACGTCTACTCTCCAAGGTAGAAAACTAATTTGAACTCTACTATAAATCAAATATATATCTAAACATGATACGCTCGTGGCGGAATGGCTAAAGCGATGGACTGCGAGTTCGATTTCCAATCGTGCTATTATGTTCACTTTTGGACTAATACCCTAGGAAAAGGTATGAATCACCTCTTATCCATCCAGTTATAGGTTAAGTAGTATCACAGCTGTTTTTCTGATAGGATGGCTTGGAAAGGAGACTAGAGTAATTAGAAACCAGAGAACGAATTTAGATTACTGCTTTAAGATCGGCTAGAATACTTAGAAGAGTCCTGGTAGTCTTAGGATATTTACTGTCACTCAGACATCAGAGAAAGAACACGAGCTAATGCTGGTGTGAAAAACTCGCAAGGAGTGAAATAATGATAATAATAATAAGCAGCTACATAATAAGTAAATGCAGCAAACTGGATCTGAAAGAGCATAAGAGTTGGGACAACTGGGTGGGAGAATGTGATCCACTAAGAACTTTGAAAGACAAAAATTTGATTATACTAATAAATATAATGGTATATGCGCAAACCAAAGTCTATCTTAGAAAATACGGCTCAAAATTCTGTAGGATTTTGAGATAAAAACAGTTGACCAAACTGTAAGGTTTCAACTAATAATAGTAATCCTTAGTAAGTGATTTGATTCATGGATAGGACCCTAACAGGTATCACAACTCCGAGTCAGAGAAGACCTGGGAGTAATGGAAGGGGCATTCCACACTCCCCAAAGCTCTAGGAATGGAGCCTCACTATCAGATGCAGTAAATAAAAAGAAAAGAACTTGTAACCTAGTATACTTTGCTAGACTAGAGAGTTGAAGCATAGGGAAACAAAACCTAGATAAATACCTAGATCTTGCTAGAGAGCTAAAAAGGTTGTGGAGCATGAAGGTGACTGTTATACTAGTCATAATTAGAACCCTTGGAACAACCTCCAAGAACATAGAAAATAGTCGGAGGGAACTGAAAATTAGAGGAAGAATTGAGATTGTCGAGACCACAGTACAACTAAAATACTTAGAAACGTAGTTGAGAGTTGAGGAGACTTGTTATCATATAAATATCAGTGGAAAATAGTCTGAAAAAATGAGCCATTTACAGAATGCCATGAAGTCACTATTTTGGGGGATTTCACGATTCATATTGACTGACATATAAAAGCAAATAGAACAAATATAGTGATTAAAAACCCGCATGCAAAAAATGCCTTCTTATAGATAGGGCAGTACTAACGGATAAAAACGTATCTGTTAACGAGTATGATAAAGTGAGTAAATCTAAAGATCTTGAAATGAAAAAAAAAATGTGGTTATATCTTTAAAAATTGGATTTCTATGTATGATCAAGAAATATACAGACAAGAACATTAACAAGATTCCCGGCAGGTCTTGTTTGCAAGATTTGCTAAAAACTGCGTGACGTGAAACTGTTCCTTTACTCAAGGGAATGTTTCAATGAAAAGAAAATATAAACAATACGCAATTTAAGTATCACTTAACATCAAAATTTGTGCAAAGAAAATGCATATATTCTCTACCTTCCCTTAACCTAAGTCCTGAGCTATGACCTGATAAAGAATCGTACTAAACTTAGAAAAAGTAGAAGCTTCTACGTATGTTATCACAATGACGCTAGTAAATAATATATTAAGAAAATACAAAGGAGGCAACAAAGTAAAACCACCTTATGTAGATATTAAGATATTTGCCAAGAATGAAAATTTTTTTAATACAAACTATTAGAATCTCTAGCAAAGATATTGGAATGAAATTCGGGATTAAAAAACATGCTATGCTTAAAATGAAAAAAGGACAAAGAAAAAAAACAAAAAAACAACGAAAGAAATGGAATTGTCATATCGGGAAAGCACCAGAACATTTGGATAAAAAGAAAACTGCAAATAAAGTCTTTAATGAGGCTAAAATTTGTCAGCGTTGGCAAATGGTTTTATTTGTCTCTGCCTTCCACCAGACAGGACTTGACACAAGGTCAATGACCTGAAGGTCGGCTTAAAATGGGGATGTCAGTGTTAGCAAATAATTTTATTTGTCTCTGCCTCCCACTAGACAGGACTTGACACAAGGTCAATGACCCAAAGGTCGGTTTAAAGTGGGGATGTCAGTGTTGGCAAATGGTTTTATTTGTTTCTGCCTCCCACTAGACAGGACTTGACACAAGGTCAATGACCCAAAGGTCGGCTTAAAGTGGGGATGTCAGTGTTGGCAAATTGTTTTATTTGTTTCTGTCTCTCACCAGATAGGACTTGACACAAGGTCAATGACCCGAAGGTCGGCTTAAAGTGGGGATGTCAGTGTTGGCAAATGGTGTATGCACAAACCAGAAGCTATCATAGAAAATTAGACACGTAAAATTTTCTGGTACTTTGAGATACAAACAAAATATCGAATCCAAGCCAGAAACCAGACCCTGTTTTAATTAATAAGAAGAAAAGAACTTGTCACCTTGTGAATTTAGCCGTTCCAGAAGATTACAGATTGATAAATAAAAGAAAGCAAAGAACTGGACAAATATTTGGCCTTTACTAGAGAAGTGAAAAAGTTGTGGAACTTCTGGGGGAAAATAAAAGAAAGTGAAAAGATAGACAAATACTTAGATCGTGCCAGAGAGCAAAAAAAAAAAAAAAAAAGCTGTGGAACATGAAGGTGGCAGTGATATCTATCGTAAATGGAACCCTTGGAGCAATCCCCAAAATATGGAAAAGAGACTTGATAAATTGCAGATCAAAGGAAGAATTGAGAACATCCCGACCGCGGCATTATTGAAATCAGCAAGGATACTTAAAAGAGTTTCTTAGATTTGAGGAGAGTTGCTGTCACTTAGATTCCAGTGAAAAACCACTAGTTAGAGCCAGTGTGAAAAACTTGCAAGGAGTAAAATGATAATTACAGTTGTAGTTGCTGCACTTGGGACGGTTCCAAAAGGTTTTGTAAGAAGGCTGGGGGAATTGGAAATAAGAGGAAGAATCGGTTAGAATACTCAGAAGAGTCCTAAAGACCTTAGTAGACTTACTGTCACTCAGACTCCAGTAAAAGACATCCAGCTAAAGCAGCTGACAAAAAAATTGCAAGGATACTACAACTACTACTACTACTACTACTACGACAACAACAACAACAACTACTACTAGTACTTCTACTACTACTACCAGCCCATTGGCTTAGTGGCAGAGTGTTTGCCAATGGCCCGGGAAAACGAGGTTCAGTCTTAGGTCGAGTCATACCAAAGATTCAAAAATGGTACTTGATACCTCCTTGCTTAACACTCAGCATATAAGGTACGTTTCAATGGTAAAGTGGAGCAATCCAGGGAAAGGAGTAGTGCCTTCCCCTACACCTCGATGTAGTAGCTATTGAAAATGGAGCTTTCAGGTAGCCCTCGACTCCAATTGCCAACGATACTTACTTACCTCACGACAAAAAAGTGAAATCATTTTAAAAGATCTCCAAAAACAAAAACCTGGGGTGGGGAGAGAGAGCGCGAGAGAGAGAGAGAGAGAGAGAGAGAGAGAGAGAGAGAGAGAGAGAGAGAGAGAGAGAGAGAAATAAATAAATATGAAAATTGAAAACTAGCACAACGCTTGTTATAGTTGGAGCCTTGTGAGTTATCACGAAAGAAACAGATGAAATTGGCTGAAGAATTCCAGGAAACTTCAGCCTTCAAGTAATCCAGAAAATCGTATCAAGATCATTGCATATTTTGTGAAAAGTACTGTCGATGTTTTACATTTGAAACGTTTTAATTTTTTCTTTAAAAAATATAAATTAATTATTTGTTCTCATCCCACAACATTTTTGATCACTTTAGGTTACAGTCAATACTCGATTAGCAATCGAAAATTAATTCAGAAATCAAAAGAACATAATCTTTAACAACAGTAGCAGCAGCAACTCGGAAATTGGTTGACTCATACTGAACTATTATTGATTTTGACTTGTATTTTCTTTCATCTTTTTAATTCTAGTTGTTTGTTTTTTTATTACAACTCTCTCGGATCATTATTTCGATGACAACAAGAAATAACGCATATCGGAAACAATAATAAAGGTCGTTTTTTGCTTCGGAAATGCTTGGTTATTCGTACTTGCTGCTTTGTTTGAGAGCATTTGGTAACCCAGAAGCTTATATCACACCAATAACTTATACCATATTTTGTCTCGCGACATGTCGGTGCCATGTTTATTGTTACTTGTATACACTAGTAATGTCGATTGCACATAATATTTTCGTAGACTCGCCCTGTCTGAGAGGCTAAGAAAACGCCGAATATATTCCCTGTAGAGAGGTACCCTCAAAAACAGATGTCCTGGGTGTGACACTAAGCTGAATCCGGTCGTGAGGCTTCAATTTGGGAGCGCTGGTGTGTATGGAGTACACATTCATTGTCATTATTCACAAGTCTACTCTGACCTGATTTATGTATCAAGTAGATAGTCTAGTGGGTAAAGTGTTCGCCAATGGCTCGGAAGACCGAGGTTCAATCCCAGGTCAAGTCATATCAAAGGCTCAAAAATGGTACTTGATACCTTCTTGCTTACACTCAACATTATCAGGTACGTATCAAAGTAAAGTGGAGTAATCCAAGGAAATGAGTAGCTATTGAAAAGGGAGCTTTCGAGTCGCCCTCGACGACGGTCGCCAACTTTTAGATCTATTTTGAAAATTATTAGTATAATTGATAGGAATACCTGAAACCATATAACTGAGCAAATTATTTGTATTAAGAATTGTTACTTGAAGATATAAATGTTCACAAAAAGGTCATTATTAATTACTTAAAGTCATATACTTGCTTGAAATACTTGAAACCTCATAATTGTGGGCAAATTATGAGTATACGATATAAATAATTGAAACCATATAACTATGCAAATTATATGTATTAGTTAGGAATATTCTCTTTTTACTTTCTTTGATTTTCATTCTGTGGTCCGCCTGGACGTCAAAGTGTACTAGACGGTAGGTTCTCTTTTTTGTTAATAATCACGAGGTTTAGTCATCTGGTCGGGATTAAGTGACCTGTTTGTACCTCAAAACCTCAGAGAATATTATACATCATTGAGTAGCATCATTGCAATTACAAATAGTAATAGCGAAAGTGCATCTTCCAAGAAATTTCCTCTGTGGACTTTCATCTCTTTTAAAGTCTTTCCTCCAGCTGCTAATTCCACTTTCCAGTTTTTCATGTCTTCCTTTGTCGTATATCTTGTACATTTTTGACAATCTATTGTCTAAGATTGCGGGACCATATCACAGGCCTTTTTGTAGTCAAACCATACTATAATTACATTTTTGCGCCTCGGTTTTCTCTTCTTGAGGATGCGCTTATCAAAGTACTGTAAAACATCTATTCTTCTTGTTCCCTTGCGACGTCCTTTCTGTTTTTCAGGGAACAGTCTGCGGCATGCTTGCAAGTATTATCATTACTCCTTGAGAGTTTTTCACATCAAGACTCTTCTAAGTATTCTGGCCGATCTCAACAATGCAGTAGTTTGGATGGTCTCCACTCGTCCTCTTATTTCCGAGTCCTCCGGTCCTTTTATTAATCTTTTGGTGACTATACAAAGGAGCACCAATTACAATTGGTATCGCCGTCACTTTCATGTTCCACAGTTTTTTCGATTCCCTAGTAAGGTTGAGGTATTTATCTTTCTTTTCACTTTCTTTTAATTTTACTCTGTGGTTAGCCGGGACAGCAAAGTCCACAATTTTGCAAGTTATTGTTTTTTGTTGAGTATTATAAGGTCTGGTCGTCTGGCTGAGATTAGGTGATACGTTTCGATGTCAAAATCCCATAGGAGTTTGTGTGTTTCATTTTCCTGGACTGATGTTGGGTTGTGCATATACCATTTGTTCGCAGGGTGAAATTTAAATTTCTTGCACAATTCCCTGTGGATCACCTTCCCCACCCAGTCGCGTCTAGTCATATACTCTTTCTGTGCTAATTTGCTGCATTCGCTTAATATGTGAGTGATCGTTTCATCTCTATCACCACATAACCTATGTTTGTTGTTTTGTTGCATCTTATCTATTCTTGCTTTGATATGATTGGTCCTTATGGACCCCTACACATGGCTGAGCAAAAGCAGGGTGACCAGCCCGAACCTAATTACAGCAGCTCTGTGAGGATACGGGGTGTAGCCCTGAGGACTTGCCGAAAGCGATGAATGATAGGGAGGGGTGGCGAGAGAGAATCAGGGATATCTGTGCTGATGGCACGACAAGATGATGCTGATCAGGAGAGATTCAGTTTCTCTCTTAAGGTTTCCCTTTTTTTATCCATGTCCATGTTTTCTCGTGTGAGATGTTGCTTATAAGTCGCTTAAATCGTCCATAGAGTTGTTTTTCTTCCCATTTTTGCTTTCTAGTTATTTTCGTTCTCTTGGTCCTCGTGTTGTCAGTATTTATTCTGGTGGATGTAATCAGTCTTCCTCCACGCTTTTGAAATGTAGTCTTCAAGTCGTTGTATTGATGCGTCAACATTGTCTTCAATGCTAGCAAGTACTCTTCCTTCTTCCTTTCTTGACATATATAGTCTTGGATGTAATGCCTTAAGTATTCTTTCTTATTTTTTTCTTTCATCTCTACTTGTCTGATGGTGTCAGCTTCCAAGATACCCAAGTATTTGTAGGTTTCCTTTTCTCCGAGCGTTCTAATTTTGTCTTGATTTGGTAGTTTCATTCCGTCCGTAAGGTGTCGTTTGGCGCTTTTCATTACAAGCATGGCGCATTTTTCCATGCCAAATTCCATCCCTATGACCTGACTGTATATTCTGACAGCGTGTATTAGAGTTTCCAATTCTTATTCATTTTTGGCAAACAGTTTAATGTCCATCTATATTAGATGACTTATCTTTTCCTACAATTTAGTAAGTTTGTATCCGGCAGTGCATTTTCTGAGTATGCCTTTGAGTGGCATCATTGCAATTATAAATTGTAATGGTGATAGTGCATCTCCTTGGAATATACCTCTTTGGATCTTCGTTTCAGCGAAGCTTTTCCCTTCTGTTGTCAATTCCACTCTCTAGGTTTTCATGGTTTTTTCGATAAAGTTTAGGACTTCAGCTGATATTTTGTACATTTTGAGACAGTTTATTATCCAGCTTTGTGGGACCATATTATATGTCTTTCTGTAGTCAATCCAAGTCATAGCTACACATCTCGTCTTGCTGTCGTTGAGGATGTACTGATCAATGTAGAGTAGTTCTCTAGTGCCTCTGAATCTTTTGTGGTATCATTTCTGTTCCCCAGGGAACAATCCGTAGATTTTTAGCGATAAATAAATTTCTTCCTTTATTTGTGCTGTTAGTATTTCCCACATCACAGATAGGCATGTTATAAGTGTAGTTATTTGGGGCGGTTCTTTTGCGGGCGTTTTTTTTTTTTTAAATCAATGTGTTCCTTTCTTTGGTCATCCATTCGGGTACGTGTGATTCTTGTAGACATCTATTCATTTCGAGTGATAATCTGTCAGTTTAATTGTTGGTCTTTCACTGAGTGACAGCAAGTTTCCTCATGTCTTCAGGATTCTCCTGAGTATTCTTGTCAATCTTAACAATGCTGTGGTCTGATGGTCTCGATTTTTCCTCTGATTTTCAATCCCTCCAGATTTTTTTCCTAGCCTTTGGGAACCGTTCCAAGTGCACCACCGATAATTGACATCACCGTAACCTTTACGTTCCGAAAGCCCTGTCGGCTAGGGCTGGAGAATACTCCAATTGCATCTCCGCAGAGGAATAAGACTCCCCTTTTCCCAATGAGTATCCTGGATATGAAACTAAGCCATCTGATAGCGATGTTCCAGCTCCGAAGCTCTGGGGAATGATGAGCACCTCCCCATTGCCACCACTCGCAGGTCCACTTTGACCCTGAGTTGTAGTACCTGACAGGGTTTCATCTATGGGTCTAATAGACCTATTCACCCATTTGAAACCATTTGACTGAGCAAACAAATAACTAAGTTAAATTGAACTATTTGTATTGCATAACAATATTTGAAACTATTTTACTGTGTGTAAACAAATAAGATCTAGCTGGTTTAAAAATAATGTTATTGATAATGTTTACAAATCATATATATTTAAGCAGGATTTGGCATTAAATAACCAACAAAGGTTGAACGTGCCATAAAACCAAACAAACCAACTTAATGTTCGACAGCTTTTTCTGCTCTTTGGTAAGATCTGTCATCATCATTATACTCCTGAAGTTTGAGTGACAACAAGTCTCCACTAGTCTCCAGGAATCTTCTCAGTATTCTGGCCGATCTTAATGCTGTAGTTTGATTGGTCTCCACTCGTGCTCTTATTTCCGACTCCTCCTGTCTCTTTACCAATTCTTTGGCAACTGTGCTGAGCGCACCGGTTACAATTGGTTTAACAATCACTTTCATGTTCCACAGCCTTTTCAGTTTCCTAACAAGGTCTAAATACTTGTCTCTCGTTTCGCTGTCGTCTGCCGGGAAGGTAAAATCTGTTATTCGGCAGCTTCTCTTTTTTGTTGGATAACACTAGGTTTGGTCGTTTGGCCCAGATTAGGTAATCCGTCTGTATCTCAAAATCCCATTGAAAATTGTGCGTCTCATTCTCCATAACAGATTCTGGGCTGTGCATACACCATTTGATCGTATGGTCAAATTTGAATTTCTTGCGCAATTCCCAGTGAATCACCTTTGTGGGGGTTGTATGTAATTAGGTTATTTCAGTGGATATGCATTCGTATTTTGCAGGTATTGTTCTCTATATTATTTCCTCCACAAATACAACACAAAACTTTACAATCGTGTAAAAGTAATGGAATAGGACACAATGAACATTAAACAACAAACAATTTAATATGCATAAAACAGAATGTGAAAAAAAATAAAATACATGATGTGTAAATGGTCTTTTGGAAAATAAAGTTTGGCAAGAAGAAAATAAATTTGTTTAAAGGTGTGTGTATGTTAACGGAGTCCGTAAATAAGTCGTTCTTACTTACATTAAATTCATAGTGGGTTTTATGATTGTGGCGACAGCGTGTCGCGTTGATGAAAGAAAGTGTGTCGGTTTTTTCTTTTGAATGTGATTCGTGGCCATCTGTAGTTAGGTCATGAACTTTGGCTGTGGAAGAAAAGGAATTTGTCGGCTACTGCTTTACTGACTTAGTGGCTAGTGGTTTAGTCTTAGTGAATGGCTCCCTAACTGTGTGTTATTTATACCGTAATAGTGGATCAAATAATCGTCCTAAAATTTTGGCGCGTAGATATTTATTGACCAATCAGATTTGTATTTTACTATTTTATTTTAAAGCCTAAATATTTTCTGTTAGTTGACTTCCAATCCTATTTTTCTAGAATGTTCCAATTCTATGTTTTAAGCTGATTGGTTGAAAAATATAAAAATGTAACTTAAATGCTAATGCAGTTTTGATCCTAAATTTATAGAATGTTCTTAAGTATGTTTTTATTGCTTATTTTAAAGCTAGAAAAAATATGTATCCCATACCTTCCTCACCCAATCGTGTCTAGTCTAATACTCTTTTTGTGCTAATTTGCTGCATTCACTTATTATGAGATTGATAGTTTTGTCCCTATCACCTCATAACCTACATTTACTATTTTGTTGCGTCTTATCTATTCTTGCTTAGGCTTCTGCGGTACTAATTACTTTTGTAGTTTGATAAAGCAGCTGGGTCGGATAAGTAGACTTCTCTGAGACAAATAGAGGATGTGAGTTCAAGTTTTCCCAGGAGCTTATCCTTTCTTATTGTCTCTGATACGTGTTGTACCTCCCTCTCGCAGAAATAACGCTCTGAGTAACTTGCAGTAAATAAAATAAAATATAAAAAGTTAAAGGAAATACTGGTGAAAATTACTTATAATAATATTTGACGAATCTTCAAGTAAAAAATAAGAATAAAATATAATATTGAAAATCAATTTCTTCTTCAAATATTAAACTTCGTAAGTCAAATCCTGAGTCATTTTATCAGTTGGCAGATTTTTCTTCATTATGGAAATATTAATTTGGTTAACTAAATATCAAAGCGAGTTGTATTTCACTTTATCATAACAAGGTTAAGTTTATAGAACGAACATTAGGTGAGTTGGGAAAGAGCTTTTATTTTCTCTCAAAGTATCCAAACATTTACTTCATTGGACAGGTGTCAGGTCCGTATATTGGAAGTAACAGATGATGTAAATCCAACCTGTTCATGACTCACATCGTCTATATTTAATTCCATACAATGTTCCTCGGTGCATGAGACTATTTTAGTATCTTGTGTTTTTGTGGGCGTTTGCTTTCATAGCTGCCACACAATGTTTACTTTACTGTTATCTCATGTACAATTTAAGAGCATTAATAGTCTATACAAAATGTGAGCTTGCATATATATATATATATATAGACAGAGAGACAGAGAAGAAAAAGAGATATATTATTTCAAAACATATGCATATAGAAGGTCGTTCAGTGATTAAAGTGGAGCATTTGACTGGAGATTGCAATTTCAATTTCCACGCTCTATGCACAAATAAAAAGTGCAGAGTACTGATTATTTCAGTGCATTAGAGTGCATATGAATCAAGAGAGGAACCATCCAGAGAGAGAGAGAGAGATAGGTACCCGCCAGAGAGAGAGAGAGAGAGAGAGAGAGAGAGAGAGAGAGAGAGAGAGAAAGAAAGAGAGAGAGAAGAAGAAGAAGAAGAAGAAAAATAAATATATAATTTCAAAACATGCATATAGAAGGTCGTTCAGTGATCAAAGTGGAGCATTTGACTGGAGATTGCAATTTCAATTTTCCCGCACCATGCACAAATAAAAAGTGCAGAGTACTGATTATTTCAGTGCATTAGAATATATATATATTGAGAGTGAAACCATCCAGAGAGAGAGAGAGAGAGAGAGAGAGAGAGAGAGAGAGAGAGAGAGAGAGAGAGAGAGAGAGAGAGAGAGATTCAAAACTCCTTTTTGCGATTCAATTTCAATGTTGTTCATAATAGATATTTGAATAACATGATCTTCGGAAATAATTTACAACGTTCGTACTTGCAGAAGAGTAATTCATTTGGTGTATGAAAAAGATTGTAGCTTTCTTTGTTAAAAACCAGTCCCTGAATTCCTTGTGGTAAATCATGTAAAAAATCAAAATCACTGGAGATGTTTGCATAATTCTAAAGTAAATGGTAACAGAAGAGAAAACGTTGTAGGTTAGGTTACGCTATTTGGTAGAATACGTTGTAGACGGTGAATTTATAGTACTGTTAAATACAATCATTTGGTATTGGAATATTTTTGTATGCCGTCATATCGATGAAATAGCTTGTCTGTAGCTTCAGAACAATCATTGCTTCCGTTAACTTCATCACCATTTACAAATTATCTTGTATATCAGTCCGATTTGCAGATGAGTGACCTTTTAATAATTGTAGGTTCTTGCACGAAATTGTGTTTCGCCAAAGACAGATGATAAAAAAGTATCGAAAATTGGTACTGTGACGATGTCTAGGCGCCTGGATAAAAAATTGGTACTGTGACGATGTCTAGGCGCCTGGATAAAAAATTGGTACTGTGACGATGTCTAGGCGTCTGGATAAAAGCATCTAGTTTTTATCCAGGCGCCTAGGCATCGTCACTCTTTGAGTTGTGAAGTTATGCGGGACATTTAAAGAAATACACCGACGCAGCTTAACACGACATCAAAAGAGGAGTTTTAGAGGTGCTTCAACCAATAGAAAACTCACTGGACTAAGTGTATTGAATGTCAAAGGAAATATAAAGAAAATGAACGTTTTATTCATTGTTTATTTCTGTCTTGGTAAATACAGCTTCAGTCTTAATACTTTTTGAACATATTTCGTATAATCCTGAAAAGACCTAGACCTTTTTGTGAAAGAAATCGCTGTTTGTAGACACCCTGATGGCGTCCTAGGCAGCCAACAACAGAAAGTCTCAAGATTTATTTTTTATCATAACAGTGATGATCACAGAAGAACATTGCGATGCATGTCTGTTCACAGACACGGTGAGAATAACAAATGAAAAAATCCTTTTCACTTATTCTTTTTAAACAATGTCTGTTTTATAATCTTTGGGGTCGATTGAAAAAAAAGACCTGTGTGCCAAACTAAGCAAAGGTTAATAAATGAAAAAAAGAAAAGAAAAAGAAAAAAAAGAAAAAGAAAAAGAAACTAAGAAAAGAAAAAAATTAATGGAACGGAAAAATCAAAACAATTTGCAACTTTACTAAAATTTCTCAGAAAATTAACCTGATTAAGCCATAGTTTTCTGTATTGTGCAAATCCCGGAGGTGTTATTTGAGCAGTTTTTTTTACGTCACTGGCATCGCAGACCACGTCGGCAACAGCGACCTCAGAAAAAACAGTTTATTAATTACTAATCAGCAAAATAACTCACACATGTGTTTTTATTGTCGGGAACGGGTCTTCATTTCAGTTAGTAACTCACAAAACATTAGCAAACCTGTTTTCAAGCAGACTGGAAACAGAAAAATGCGAACGCTAACGATATCATAACCATATTAGTTCCGCGGACCTTCTTTTGGGATACAATGTTATCGACACAGATATTTCTACTTAGCACGATTTTTTTTTTATTTCTTCGTGCGGAACAACCTTTATCGCTGCCAATTTGTATGAATTGAAAAAAATAATTTTCTTTTAAATCTTACCTTTAAGCTAGCTGGATAGATATGAGGGCCGTTCAAAAAGTTCTAAGACTCATCTAAAAAGATGAGCCATGGCTGAACATTCTAATTGTGGCAACATACAACCAATTCTAATAACATTCTAAAGAATAATTTTCTTTTAAATCTTACCTTCAAGCTAGCTGGATAGATATGAGGGCCGTTCAAAAAGTTCTAAGACTCATCTAAAAAGATGAGCCATGGTTGAACATTCTAGTTGTGGCAACATACAACCACTTCTAATAACATTTTAAAAAATAATTTAGATTTCTGTCTTAATTTCTGTGCAGGGGAGGTCCATATAAAGGTGAGAGGTGTGTAACAAATCTAAAAGTGGAGAAAACAGAAGCTGGAGCAGTCATAAAATATCGGCAAAAGAAAGGTATGAAAATCCATGAGGATATAGGATAGATACTTGCTGAGAACTCCCCTTCCTGTGCAATTGTGAAGAAGTGGGGCTGCAGAATTCAGGCAAGGCAGAGACAGTACAGAAAATGAGCTTCAGTCAGGTCATCCAAAAACCTCAACCACTGATGAACAAGTTGATATCATTCTCCATGTGGTTTTTGATGCCGGATGTCTTATTATACAGCAGATAGCCAAGTCTACAGGAATTAGTTCTGGTTTGGTCTACACTATTTTAACTAAGATCTTGAAGATGAGAAAAGTGTCTGCATGCTGGGTACCAAGAATGCACAAGCTGAAAAGGGTTGATATTTCCAGGACACTGCTGACTTGCTTCCAAGCTAACCTTAAGAATTTCCACCTCAAATTAGTTATTCAAGATAAAATTTGGGTTCACCTCTTTGAACCTCAATCAAAGATTCAAAGGAAATCGTTGAAACATTGTGGTTCTCCACCCAGAAGTTGTTCAAGCAGGCAGCGTTTGTTGGCAAAGTGATTACTTCCTTTTTTATTCTGAAGTCGTAATCATGAAAGACTGCCTAGAAAAGAGAAAAACTGTTAATGGACAATACTATGCATTAAAATTAAGACAACTGAAAGAAGCATTCAAGTCGAAAAGTAAAGAGAAGCTCCAGTCTAACATTCCTATTCATACTGTTCAGATTGCAGTAGCTGAAGCAGTCAACAGTGACTTTCCTCCCTACTCGCCAGACTTAGCTCCATCTAACTTCTGGTTTCCTAAACTCAAATCCCACCAGCGATGTTGGCATTTTAGAAATAATGATGAGGTCAAATATGCCGTGGAGGAGCTTTTGGAGGAGCATGACAGCTCTTTCTTTCGTGATAGGATTGCATGCTTAAGCTCCTTGAATAAAGTGCATTGATATCAAGGGGAACTCTATTGAAAAATAGTCAATAAATATCTTGTTTCTTCGAGTCCTTCTGAGTGAGTTTTAAAACTTTTTCAACGACCCTCAGATATTGGTATGCAGGAAGAGATTTATGTAAAGCCAGATAGATAAACTGGTGCTTTACTAATTTCATAATGCAAAAGAAAATGGATGGCATTCATGTGTACACTGAATTGTTATTTAATGTTAAATAAATGTATATTATGCATTAAATGTTATATATATAATTACTTCCTATTATCAGATGATGACCGTTTCATTACTGCGCACAACTACACCTTCATGCCTCAGTGCTATGAGTTGACTCTTAAAAAACTTGCTGTTAACTTATATAGTTTAAAGTACACTTGCTAAATATTGTTCTAATTGCTCACAGGAGCCATTGCCTGTGGAATTGCATTCTTGAGAATTCTCATGTGCCTCTTCAATCCCAGGATTTTCCTGTATATCTTGCCACGTAATAAACAAGTGATATTTTCTCGAGACGAAGGCAAGGCCTCAATATATGCAGTTTGAGCCAGTGGGATATCGTTTGACTTAATGTGACTTCTCTATCTCGCCTTTACGAAAATGATCATCAAAAAGTAGTGACGTGAGCAGACTTAGTTGGCACACATAGTCACAAATCTGTACTTTTGGCGGCAGGAGTCTTATCATAACGTCCTTATCATATCTCCAGGGACTGACTGATTTGGGTGGAGATTCTTGTGTCTTAACAGCCCTATTTAGAAGAATTTTGCTCAGTCAGGTTTCTGTGGTGTTGCCTAATCCCTGACAGTTATCTATGTATCTATCTATCTATTGTAAATAAAATAAAATAAGATAAAATAGAACCGAGAGTCACAATTTAATTTTTTTCAAATAATTATTAACATGGTTTTTAAAAAACGTCTCCAAAGCAGGTTGATTAACACAAGCCCAAGCGTAATTGTTGATTTCATGAAATACTTTTCGATCATCAATATTGATTTGATATCTCTCTATTCAACCCCTCTTCCTATGTACCGATAGTAACCACACGTTCTCTCCAAAAAAAGCAGTAATAGTTACAGTCTATGCTTACGAAATATACACAGCGTAACGAATTATTAACAAGGTGACAATTTGCTATTTTTCTAAAAACTACAAGTTGGAAATTAACGAAATTTTCACAGAATGATGGCAACAGCGCGTGCTATGTAAAAACTGTAAGGTTTGGCAAAAATACACAGAAACTGCGGTTATTTATTTTATTTACTTAAATTATAACTGTTTCAAATTATTAGATAGGTGTAATTAAAACTCATGTAAACAAAAAATAGCGTTTTAATTGCTTCATATACAGATTGTTATGGATACATACTGTCAGGTGGTCTACCACTGAGAGGAGAGAAATAAGGAATTTCCCCTTCCCCTCTGTGTTTGAATTAACAGGCCGCCAAAGACTGACCGTTAAAAGAGGAATAAGGAATGTAGGTCAACTTCGGCCGGCCTGTCGGAGAAAGTAAAGAATGTAGGCCAGGCTATCTGTACCCCGTAACCTCACTCGGGTGGAAGAGATAGTAGTCCGAACGAATCGCCTGACAGGGTGAGGGAAGAAGAAAGAGGCTAAATGATTGGCCAGAATCCTAAAGCGGAAGTAGCACCTTTTTTCGTCAACGGAAATAGGGATAAAGAATATCAGTTTTGAGGACGGAGATCGCCATGAACGCACGGGCGAATCTCATGCCAAACTCCGGGTGAAAAAGCAGAAATAATCTTGGACAAGAACTGATGCCTTCAAGCCAAAGCTGTAAAAAAATCCCGCTAGCCCGTAAAAAAAAATACTCTCAGAAGGAACCCGTCAAAAAGCTAAGTAAACATTAAGACTGTTTCTCCCTACACCCTTCCTAAGTACTGCAATTACATACTCTCTCTCTCTCTCTCTCAATTTCAAGAAGGAAGAAAGAAAGGATAAGGAAGAAAGACATTTGTATTTATGTATTATCCGCTGATAATATAACCGACACGTTGAATATGTGTGTCCGCGTGTATTAAAAACCTTGTTATAGTTTAATGTCCCCCACGTGTTGAAATTTATTCATTGTGTTGTCTGCCTATCAAGTTGTCTTTTGCATGCTCCCTTTTCAGCTTCATTCGCCTCAATTTATTCTCGCTCATGTCCTACTCGCATTTAAAAATATCATATGGGAAACTGGAATTGTCGACTACGATAATTAATATTATTATATCTAAACCTAGAGGCCAATATCTTCCATTATCCTAGGGGTAGGAAGAGGTAGTGGTCTGGTGGGTGTGTGCGTAACGTGAAATTTGGAAACCCCTCGCCAGCGGCGGTCAGTCTAGCCCCAAATTAACCCCAACATAATCTGCCAGTTCCCCTACGCCCAAAAAGGGAATCTTTACTGGAACTTATTTTGCGAGGGATCAAGTGCCAGGCTGCCCCGTCTTCACACGTGCGAAAAATAAACTCCCGTCTTGGGATGAATATTTTATACCGCGTCACACATACAATAATCAATACGAAATAAATAAAAATCCACTCGTAAGCAGAGCTTAAAAATGTTAGTGAGCTGGTTGAGAAGGGATATGTGATCTTACAAAGGCGCTAGTTCATGGAATATGTCAATTTATGAATTTCCTCTGATGTAATTCCACGTGATACATTCATTATTGTTTGTCACAAGTCCTTGCTTCTCAATTGGCGTCCATTCTTGTAAACTCTTCGCTTCAGAATGCCCCACAAATTTTCGAGTGAATGTAAATCTGAAGAATTGGCTGGCCAGTTTATCTTCCAAGAATCAAAGAAGCCTAATTGTTGCGGGTGCTCCACATTTTATGTGTTACATGCTTGGGAGCATAACCTTTAATATGATAGTTTTCCTGAAGGTGATCCTTTAATTTTTTTAACCAAGGTTTAAAGTGCTCTCTTTGGAAGGCTATATAAGTATCTGCAGATATTTTTTATACCAACAAGCACTTTCTGCAAACCAACCATGATACCTCCAATATTTTCAGCCCAAATCATGATCCCTCCGCTTTATTGGTGTACCAAGTGTTGATGACGATCTCGTCCGTTTACGACTCATTTGCTCCAACTGTCAAGGCTATCAAGAATAGCACGAGATTAATCTGTGAACAAAAATCTCGTTAAGTTGTCCTTCATGTTATCTTCTGCTCATTTCACACGCTTTTGTATCTATATTTTTATCAATGGAGACGTTGTCACCGGTCTGACTAATGCCCAGAGCTTTTTCGATATCAAGTAGTTCCGGACACAGTTGATTCTTCAATACACCTGAAAAGGTCTCCGCTGGTCAGGCTTGGGTAATTCACAACATTTTTAATTTATGAAAAGAACATAGGGGTACAACTCTCCAGTGATCCTTATCGCCCCTTTAACTTACCTTCATTGGAGTTGCCACATTTTTTTTTCACAGTTTGGTGATATCTTCCATTTATTTTGGATATTTTTGTAGAAGTCAATGCTTTAAAGTACAGAATAAATGACAATAATAACAACACTTACCGGCTCAGTTTATTTCAATTACGTTGAAAATAAACATTAACCACATAAAAGGGAGAATGGGGGAGGGGAGCGGTCATGCTGGACTAAGTTTTCTACGGGGCCACATTCACCGAACCAGACACACAATACAATAATACAGGCTTGCATCAACAGGCGCGCAACACCCACCAAAATACCACATTTGCTCATTGAGAACCTACTTAAAAACCCCTATGAAATAAATGATTTATTTGCAAATGAAAACATATATACAAAAATGATGGAGAAGGGAGAAAAACATGGGGAAAGAAAATAAGTTGATAGAAACCAAATAAAAACTCCCCCGTTTGGTTACCCTCCCGTTCCCTGGTCTATGATGTGAAGAGCCGACTGTTTTCTGGTATCCGCAAAAACCGAAAACAAACCGGACCATCCCTATGTGGGGAGTGGGTCTAAAATAATGGGATAAAAGAAACACTGGAGAGGGCGCAGTAAGGAATAAGCGGCATGGATTACAGTAACGTAGGTCCAACATCAACAGAAAGTGGGGCTGGAATAAGGGTAAGAGGATGAAAAAAGAATGAGGGGGTGGGGAGTACTTGGCAACTAAACGATTAGATGCCGGGACTAATGACACACATCATACAGCTAACTAGGGAACAAAAAATTACCTACTTACCGGGGATGGGGTCGCGAAGGATCCGGATCTTTGTCGCCATGCGCAGGAAGAGGAGGGAAGGATGACTCCAACGTTGCCACCTTTCGTACGACCAGGCTCGCTGCATGCACCCATCTTTTGTCAAATGTGATGCAGTCCAAGCGTTTTCTATCGCATCTAATTTTGACCCTAAGCGAATGCCTAAAGAACAAAATCAGATCACGATGAGAAATGTTTGTACCGTCATATAATCCCTTCTTTCGCGTCGTCCAAATTACCATTCTAGCTACAGCTAGGATCGTGAGAAACACTACGCACTTCTCACCTCCATACGGAGGGTCAACATTGTCCACGACATAACCAACGTCGAGCAGCACAAGGTCTTTGGGATTAATGCGGGCCGTCCACTCTCCGTCGTGACTCCAAAACGGGCGAACCCGCTCACAGTAGTAGAAGGCGTGCAAAGCCGTTTCTTCTAGGCTACTGCCGCAACAGAAGCAATCGGGCATGTCTGCCAAACCCGATTTGAATGCCCAGTCGACAAGGGGTAACGTGTTCCGTGCAAGCCGCCAAGTGAGCCCGAACCTGGCGACCAATTCTAGAGTGAGCTGTTTGCCGTATTTGGTGGCAAAGTCCCTTATCCTATAATTAAGGGATCCCCACCACTTATTCCCGGCAACCGCACCCACTAGCACCCGCTGAATTAAGGTTTCCAGCCGTTCCTGGACGTCCCGTATCTCCAATAAAGAGGTACTGAACTTCCAGTAACTGGCCAGACTAGGCATATTGACTAGCCGCTGACTGACCCGAACAAGTTAACGGTCAGTTTGCCCTACTCAGTGTAACGTGGGACGTACAACGAATTCGGTGTCAGCTCTTCTAACAAACACTCTGTCCAGGTAGGTCCTGATATGGATAGAGGGGGAACCATCTAGCCACGTCCACATCTCCCTCCCCCGGGTGATCCAGGCGAAACCTGTCGACCAAATCGTGCAGGGCCATGAAGTCGATCAGGCTGCTTTCACACCTTCCCGACCAACTAGTACCCCATCCACCCTTATCTATCTTGGGGTCAAGGATCGCATTCCAATCGCCCACTAAAACTGTCCGTTTCGGATCGTCAAGGAACGGTTTCAACCGTCGGAAAAAGTAACATCTCTCGCCAACGCTATTGGGCGCATAAACTGTGACCACCTGGAACTCGAAGCTTTTAACAGCAACATCAGCCACAACTAGCCGGCCCCCGTCATCTGCAAAGACAACATTGACAATCGTATTAAGACTGCGTCGAATTAACAGTCCTCTGCGCAAGTGAAGTGAGTCTCCTGTACTGCAGCAACATTCACACAGAGGTTCGAGAGTTCAAGACGCGCATACTTGCTTGGATCCCTCCGTCCCCTCATGTTCAAGCTGGCAAGGTTTAAAGTCATTCTGACCCACTTACCTACTCAGTGTCGACGATGGTCCGGAAATCCTCGGGAGTGAGGATGCCAACGGCTTGTCTCAGAGAGCCGGTCCCAAGCTAAGTGGTTACTCGGCTGTCTCGAGATATACCTCCAACATCCATGGGGTACTGCACTTTTAGTGATCTATACAGAGAGGGATGAACACAAATCGGGACCCTGCCCGAACAGTATGCCAACATTTTTCTCAAGGAGGGGTGCTCCAACTCCGCCAGCCTTACACCCGCATCGATTTGGCAAGCCTTTATTCAGGAAGTCCCAGACTCCCTGAGTTCGGCTGCCAGCCGAGCGGATGAAGGTGGTCACCATAGGCGCCCCCCTAAAGTTCAATGGATTTGCCATTTTTTTCTCAATTTTTTTCCGGTTTAGCAGTAGCTTAAGTGTTTTTTTTTAAGCTGGAAGTCCTAGATGGTTATCAGCTCCGTAGAACACAGAGCCACTGCTTCATAAATAGGGTTCTTTCTCTCCACCTGTGTAAGCGATTTGCCTCTTCGCCGGCTTAGAGTCTTTGCATTGGGTGATGAGGGCCTTTCGGCTGAATGAGTTCTGCTGTGTCTTGGGTGGTGAGAGAAAGTGAGTGGGGCAATGTGGATGGGTTTGGGGATGGGTTTTTGATTGGTGGGGAATAGGCTGCTGAGGGATTGGGGTTCTTGTATGGGGGATTGTTGGGATGGTTCAGATGATTGTTGGAGGTCAGGAATGTCTTTGAGTCGGAAGGGGCAGAATTTTTTAGCCTACCCTTCCGCAATTTTACTTCTCCTTTTTAAGTTTGTGGACGTGTCCATGGGGGTTTCTGCAGGCGTGGTGGCAGTAGTTATGCTTTTTGCGGGTTGGGGGTTTTGGGAGATGAATTGTTCTTTAGTGAAGCTGTAGCTGGGGTCGTTTTCCTGGAGACTGATCTTGGTGATGTTGGTGAAATTCTGGGAGCTGGTGATGGACTTGGTGATGTTGGAGCCATGATTCTGAGGGCTGGTGCTGGTCTTGCTGATGTGACGGGAGTGGTTTCCTGAGATGATGGTGGTTTTTGTTACCCGGAGGGGATGCTGGGACATTCTCCTCTGTTTTTGGTGAGTTGGATGAAGCTGATACCTTTTCAATTTCTTTGTTTGTTTTTCCTCACCGGGTGACTTAATTTCATTCTGTTTTTTTGCCGGCGGCTGCAGTGGTGTCTTCCGGTTCCCGAGAATCAGGAGGTCTTGTTGTTTTCAGAGGGTAGGCTTTTGCCAGATGGTCGACCTGTTTTCAATGCCAGCAGTACGGCCGCCTGTTCTCTACAACCACCATAATCTGCCTATCCAGGCAGAAAATGATGTCCGGGATGGCCTGGAAGCCTTCCCTTTTAAGGCATATTCGGAACACGTAGACCCCGTGTGTGTCCCGGCAGCGGCCCTTAGTTGTGTCACGTCCTCCACACTGCCATAGGCGCTGAAGAAGGAGGCTACCATATTTTCTGGTAAACTAGCCGGGACATTGCAGACCATCACACAAATCCTACGTGTCCCCATATACTTCGGCTGAAGCCGGGAGAACTTTGTAGTGATACAATTTTTTGCCAGATTGGCCGCAAGGTCTTAGGAGGGCAGCACGACATCACAGGTTGCAAAGCTTCGTCGGCAAAAATACTGTGCTGAAATGCCTGCTGTGCAGAGTAATTCCTAAAAATAGTCTTTTTTCAAGCCCGCCAGTCTCCTGCTCTTGATATCGACAACGACTAGCGAGAGGACCCGGGCCTCCAATGTGGCTGTTATTTCAGGATGGGCAAGATGGTGTTTCCCTGGAAGTAAGGAGCATATTTGCCCATCCTGTCTTGTTTATATTCCTCCAGACTCCTCTGTTTTACTTTCCAGGAGACCGGCGATGAGGAAGGGCTTGAAGTATCAGTCGGCCTTTGTCCTGGTGGTATTGGACTGACCGACCGAGCTGTTTCTGGCGGAGAAATTGTGAGGGCTGGCCATTCGCTATTGTTGACAACAACGGCTTGGTTGGGAAGGCTTCTTTGTTGATCACTGTTTTATTCCCAGGAGTCTGTAAAAAAAGCTCCCGGTAATTGACGTCTGGTAGTGATGATGGTGTTGATGAACACTCCATAGTTGCAGGAGGCACCCAGGAGGGAGGATGGTGGTTTGAAATGTGTTTCTTTTTTTAGGGGGGTTGTTTTTGAGAAAAGAAACACATGAATGAATGACTGATGAGGGGGGGGCGACGTTATTTGTTTAGAAACAAACACACAATCGCGGCCAGCTGTAGCACTGTGATCTGACAGCTGGAGTTAGTGAGTAGGGAAATGGAGAGCAACTAGCGTCCAGCTACCAGACAAAAAAGTGACAGTAACTCGAGTACTGAACCACAGCAGGAAAAAAAAAAATCTGAACCCGTTCTCAGCAAGTTCACCAAGAAAAACAAGCAAAACGAGCTGTAACTCAATCCAGACTCTCCGCCACTACTGAAACAAGCCGATATATATATATATATATATACACACACACACATACACACACTAATATGTCCATTCCTGGGCCAACAACCAATCACTGTCCAAGGAATGGATTTAACCACATGTGCATAACAGAATGTCCCAATGACCATAAAATATCTCCTTCCGCAGAGTTCTGAAGAGCTCATTTCAATTTGTAACTCAACTTGTTATGCAACTGGGAGCTGACTCATATCTACCAAACTTAATGATTTCAACACAAGTGTAATCTGACACGCGAAAACTTTTGTGAAAATTTCGTTAAATTCCAACTTGTTGTTTTCGGACAAAATGGAAAATTGTCAACTCGTTAATAATTCCTTACGCAGTATAAACATAAACATTGATATTAATTTATTTAAATCCTCATACACATCGAAGGCTAAGTGACAGAGCAAGTGCTTATTTTCATGTCTACATTTACTAACGAACTCCGAGTTTCTTGTTCGTGGAAAAAGGATAACACTTTGTTTTTGCTCTAAACAGAATCTGCAACATTTTAAGTCGACTCCGCCTCGCCCCACCTTGTTTACTATTTTTCATTCAACAATGAATGATATATTGAATTTGTTTATATGTTCTCATATAAACTTTTAAAGTGTTGTACTGTTGACGTAACATCTCTTATCGAACTTAGTTATGTGTTTATAAAACCTTGTTTTCCAGGTTGTTTAGTGACCCTGTACTGGAAACATGATGTTTGTTCTATAAGTATTTGCTACTAACAGGGGATTCATTTTAACGTTATTTATTACGACATCTCTATAATTATTTTAAAAATTAACCTTAAAGTTAAGTAATTCTAAGCTGCTTTTTAGTAAATTATAACTCATGACAAAATTTTTTCGAAGTCTAGTGTTATAAAGATTTCTCAGATCTTCTGTCGTGTAAATCTGATTCCGTTTTATATTCCGTATTTTCCATGAACTATTCACTCATACCACTTGTAAATCTTCAGAACCTAGCATTTCGTGACAATTGTGAAAATAGGAAACTACTGTTATCTGAGGGATTGCTTCTTTTACCACAACTTTTTTTTAGTATTTTGTGATTGTGGTTTTTTTTTATTAACGGCTATATGCTGTCAGTGCAGATAAAAGTGAAATTCAATGGCGTTTATATTAAATATTTTGTTAAATATATGGCTTTTAGGGAAGTGTTTGTCATAAAATAATTTGCAGTATTTCCATTTCAATTTTGACGATTGTTATGAGTCCCGAGAATTATTTAGGCATAGGGAAAACGAGCACCTATTGGTGATCCCACGTGCGAGACCCTAAAACGTCTAATATATTCCTCGAAGGTCCAGTCGCACATAAATAAGGAAAAAAGAAAAGGCAGATATCCATTTAGCTAAGCACCGGTCTTCGAGGAATGAAGAAGACGAACAGGACCCAGAACATTTATTACACAAAGAAAACAAATACTAATATACATTATAGTTGAAGATTCAAGATTATAAATAAATAACTTAAAATCTTCTATGAAAATTAAAGGCAACATTGTTTATTTATTATCAAGTATCATATTATTCCAACGCATTGTTGAAAATAGGAAACTTTTTTTACTGTTCTTTACATCACAGAAAATCACCCACTTACCGGTGTACGATAATCAGATGCATCCCACAATTACCCGTATAGGCCGAAAAACATACGCAGCAGGTTCTGCGTTCCACAGCATTTGAAACAAAATTGAGAATAATAAAATGACATTTTTATTAAAAACAAATGCAGGAATCCTATTTGACACAGTTTTTTTTACTTCTATGCGTGAAAGCGATTACACTAAAGATCGGTAGTTAAAGAGTTATCTTTTTAAAATAATCTAATTCAGACAATTTGTAATTTTTAAAGAAATATAAATAATACTTTAAAATATTTCAATGTTCATTGAGCTTGATATCATCTGACATTCTATTTATAGAAGTTATATTCCTTGTTAAATTCACTGCCTTAGGGTGTAGATACGTGCTTAGCGTAACGGTTATTCTTGTAGCAAATGAAATCTGTGTGTCGAGTTCAAATTCTGGACGAGAGTGTTTACGTTCCTCTTCGTTCCAACACTTTTGGGAAAGGCATTAATTTATGTTATTTGCACATCTATGGGAAAATAGTAGGACAATGAGTTCTTTAGCTTTGTTTCGGCAACCAGTTTTAGGAAAAAAGAAACTCTGAATTCTAACCGGTTTTCTTCGCTGAAAAAAAATGAGCTGGTTTCATATCCTATCCGTGGTGGAAGGTTTAAGAGAATAAATACGCAGCTGTATATTTATTCACTTAAACCTTCCACTACATCTGTTATATTCTGAGTTGTGGGCGAGAAATGCGTATGGTTGCAAAACAAAGAACGTATAGATACTCACAATAACACATCGAATAACCAACAATCTATGAGTAGTTAATAAAGTTAATAAACGTCGTCGAGAATTTAACGATTATGGTCTGATGGTAGTCATTGTTCATACAGCAAATGTAAACACAACAGCTTTTTTAAACTTCTGAAATTCTGTTTCAGTTTCTTTGTTTAATGGCAAATCAACCTTCGTGGGTTATTTAATGTCAAAGCTATCCTTGTAGAAGAACAGTAGTGGTACAAATTAACGCATAGCTGGGAGGATGAGAAGGTTCATACATTTCCCATGAGTATTTGTTCGAAATTGAATACAATTGCGCGACTAGTGTTCGAACTCGCTTAATACGATATCGCAGTCTCTGAATTTTTGGTAATCGTAAGAAAGTAATGAAAGAGTTTTCTGGCAAGAAGTTTTATCAGCTAGATGTATACTTTATACGATTAAGCAAATATAAACATATAGTTTAGGTAATCTGACAGAAGCAAAGTATGTATTTATCCAACCTATCTGTCACAGGCAGATTACGAAACAATGTCAAGTTTTGAGCGGTGTTATTGGTTTGAATTCAGAATTTTCCTTCTCGTAGACCAATTGTTGTGTCAAGGCTAAAGAACCCAGTATGACCTACTATTTACCAATATGTTGGGTAAATAAATATTAATTGTGAGTTACATGGTTCGTCTTTCCATTCATGATGAATAAAAAACATTTTGGAAATTATTGTCAAACAATTAATTGCGAATAAATAAATGAATGAATAATAGAAAGTACCGTATAATTAGAATTTGATTGATAAATGATAATGATTTTTGTGAATGTGAAAACTGACTTAACACTATTATTATTTAGTTGTAAAAATTGAATGCATCTCAGACATTATAGAACTAGTGGAACTCGATCGAGGATATGGAAAACGGCCAGTTATACTGACCATCTGTCCATTTAGTCAGAGTAAGTGTTTGTGCTGGGATATCGTTTGCATTGACCCAATTGCTCCAAGTCACCTGCTTTCCTCAATCACAACGGGTCGTATGGCCACTTTGGAAGCCGAAAATGTAGATATGCCTATCAGATGTAATTGATTTCTGTTCAATCCACTGATCGTTGAGAAGACAGGAGTCTATGGCGATGAGACAGAAGCAGTCATCAAGGAGAGAGAAACTTTATTTTGAGACAGAGATTGATTTTCAAAATTGTACAAGAGAACGCAGCAGGCATTTCTCTGGTTGGTGGTGCCTGATTTTTTCTCTTTTGAACAAAACATCATCATCATCATCATCATGTTGAGCCGCCAGCACGGATATCCCTGACCCTCTCTGGCCACTTCTCCCTATCATTCATCGCCTCCGGCAGGTCTTCAGAGTTACATCCTGTGTCCTCACATAGTTGCTGTATGTAAGTTCGAGCTGGTCGTCCTGCTTTTGCACGGCCATATGTGGGGGTCCATAGGAGTACATCACTTATGAGCTCGTCTTTGCTTCTCCAGCAGTGTCCCGCGTGTCTGGTTCGTCTAGTGTCCGTATAGTTGGTGTCTTGTTGGGTGTTGTCGCCAGGACTTGTTCAATACTGCTCTCAACATTCTTGTGTAATTTCCGTCTAGTTTCTTCTCCAGCCGTTTAGTTAGCGTCCATGTAGTGCATCCATATAGCAGTATCGACACAACCGCTGCCTGGAAGAAACTGCGTTTCATTTTATCGATTAGGTCTGATTTCCATATGATCGAGTTGAGCAAAACAGTATTATCTATTACTTCAGTTTTTCTTTACTTTTTCAAGTTGAAAATTTCAGTGAAAATTGCTTTATTCTCTTAGAGAATTTTAACAGCATTGAGCTAAGAAAAATCTCCCTACGTTTTTGTTACATAAAAAATCCGATCATTATTAAGAGAAAAACATGAAAGATTATGATACGTCGAAGAGTTGATGAAGAAGAAAGATAAAGTAGGTAAAATTACAATGAAATAAAAAGAAAAAGAGGATGAGGTGAAGAAAAATAATTAATAATAACCGAGAAGATCTACAGTAATAAAACACACCAAATTCAAAATGATTTACAGACATATTCATTTTAAAATATTTACTTTTCTCTCGTTGGTCTCGTTTGGTAAGTCAAAGGTTTTGCAATATTTTGATATGTGCTAGTTGCGGTGAGTATTTCACGTGACTGAAGCAGATCAAGCTGTGGTAGGTACGTACCTGCTGTGATTAGTAGTTGACACATGATGGTTAGTGCATTTACACGTTGTACACTGCTTCATTCCGTGTAGGATTTGAAAGCTACATAGATAAATGTGCAACGTAGTCTAATTCAAAAACTTATGCTGTACCATTGAGAAGTGGGTCATAATGCCGTGATAGCAGCCAAAAACATTTGTTGTGTAAAAGTTGAAGGCACAGCTGATCACAGTACAGTAACCGGATGCTTCAAGAAATTTCGCTCGGATTGCAAGAACCTCGACGATCAGGCAAGGTCGGGTTGGCCTAAAACCGTGGATTCCGAAGCCGTGCTCGAAATCATGAAGCCAAATCCGGTGAATAACACTCGGACAGTACCAAGGGAGCTCAGTATCTCACAGTCCAGTGAGGTTCATCACCTTCAAGACTATAACAAAAGCATCCAATGCTGTTGAATTGTTTGTTACGTTACCAAAATATTGCAAAACGTTTGACTCATCCTAGTAATATATATGTTTTTCTTTTCAATCTTTGACGATTTATTTTTAATATTCATGAGCTTTAATATTTTTATCTTTTTCAGTTTTAATTCTTTTCTCTTAAACCTTTCTTTTTAACTAGCTTTGACCCAGCCCGGAATCGCGACGAAAATTGGGTAATTATTATTTCCGCTAATTATCTCGGACTTCCGGTAGTTTCTAACGTGCAAATTGCCATTCGTGACTTTTACTGCCATTGAAGTTTACGTCCTTCAATTGCTGAACCCTTTAATTTTGCCTTCAGTCTTGGGCGTGTGAAGGAGCTAAGGGTCATAATATATGACCTCTTTCAATGAAAATGAAAAAAAAAAAAAAAAAAGGAAATTATATCATTTAGTTTTTATGGATTTTACCAACATTATTTAATTGCCTGAGAGGAAGAATTTTTCTTATTCGGAAATTTTTAGGTTTGTCAAAAATAAATCAAACCTCTTGCAAAAAACTTAAAATGTTTTGTGATTAAAATTTGAATAAGACAAAATACGAATCAAAATTTATTTATATGATTCTCAAATTATACAAAAAGGTTCTAGAAAATTCTTTATCAACGACTCAGCACTAAATCTACCTGTTGAATTTCAGGAAAATTTGAAAATTTTATCACCCAGGTCACAAAAGCAGCGTTTGAAGAGAAAAATAAGACTTTTGGCAGAAGCAATTGGTGAATTGCACTTTATTCCCAGAAACAAAAAAAAAAAAAAAAAGTTCAATTCTAATTTTGTTACATAAATTTAAATAAATTCAAATTTTTTTTTTTGTTTTCAATAGTCTCAATATAATTAATTCCTTTTCCATTGTTGCTTTTCTACTCTTTTTCCACCTCTCATATCTTTTAATACTGGTGTGTGGTTAAAAAAAAACTGGACCAAATTCTTTGACATGGGTTTGCACTGTAAGGTTCAAACAGATCATTTTGTCATCAGGATTAACAAGTTATTTGTACCCCATGTATCAGAGATTTATACTGACGTCAAGGGATCATCCAGTCAGTCGTACTCGTTTATACTAAAAATGTTTGCTAGTGCAACACTTTTTATATAGGTGGAATGCTTACAGGATTGCCAGTAAGCTATATTCCAAATGTGCAGTTTTGCCTTTCCCTTCAACCATCCCCGGTAAAATTGGCAGCGGATGTTCATATTCTCGGGACACACCCCTTGATAATCAAATCAATGAATTATACTATCCCAGATGTTATGATGCAAGTCAATGTCTTCATAATAAAATTAGTATTAACCAATAGTTAGTGGCAAAAATTTCAGGATATATTTATATTTATATGAGCAAAATATCGTGTGAGTTTCAGCTTATGATATAAATCTTTATTAAAAAAATAATGATCATAACTTTTCATGGGTTTTAAGTTTTATGTGAAAAAACAAAAACAAAAAAACTAAGTGTAACAAATCTTTATTTATAGATAAATTCAAAAGAACAAGTCGCTTATATCTAATTAACACAATATCCTATATACCTGAATAAATCCTTATTGTATTGCTTTGAAAAGTTAATATGACCTTCTTGATATTCTATAACCATCATCAGTATTTCATCAAATCAAACTGTTTCGGCTTTAATATTTTTTGTAGCAGTTTTTTATTATTTTTGAGATCTTCTTTGTTTGAATGCTTTGTCGACAGGGCTTGAAATACACTGATTATATCCCGTGCAGAAGAATAATATCCCCTCAAAAGAGGTGTCCTTAGTAATACCCTGAACTGCATCTGTTGGTCAGGCCAAAGATCTGGGGAGTGTGGAGTAGAGTTGGATATTGACTTGAAGATTCCTTTGACATACCACGTAAATTGCGTGAGTGGCATAACTGGAAATACACTTGTTGCCTAAAGTCAACAGGACACAGATGCCCCAGCAGAAATAAGCAAAAGTTGCGTGGGTGGTATAACAGGAAGTGCACCTATTTACTAAAGTAATCTGGACACAAGTTCATCCCCTGCAGAAGTGCCGCTTAACTTTCGTGGGTGACATGCTTGAAGGAAGCGGGGTTCACGTGCAACGTGTTGGTGGGATTTGCATAGACGTTTGGGAAATTATCTAATTCAGGGAAGATTTCGACCCGGGCAGAACAAAGAGAAAGCGGTTACACAGAAGAACCATTGCGTCACTCCTCTGTGTGTGTGTGCATCTTAGCCGTCTCCGATTCTTTCTCACTCTTACCTGACCGTACATTTGCAGCAATAAAAGGAAAAGAAAAGAAGCATATTTTATTTTTATACATCAGCGTTATTTGTTTTTCCCAGCAATACAACAGTAGACATTCATTGCCATTACTTCCAGGTCCACTTGAACCCGGACTGTTAGGGTCCCACTCATGTTTCAAATAGACCTATTCATAAATTATTCATATTCTATTGGACCATGAAAGCTCTTAAGAAACAACTACACAAAAAATGTAAATATGAACATACAATGAATACGATTCCCTAACCTCTAGGCCTAAAATAACCCTAGATTGCCATTAAAACCAATTAATCAATCAATCAATTATTGAAAAAAATAGGTGGTAGTTTGGTTAGCCAATGTTTTTAACTTTATACAAGATTTTATACCGTTACTCTTTTGGTACGAACGACAAATTGAAAACTGTTCGTCTTTGTAAATCAAAATTAGGATGAATGTGATTACACTTTGTCATGGAATAGTTACATATATATTTTACAGTGTTCTAATTCTCACTCTTTTTTTTCTGGTAATGATATGTCGAATTAATTCAACTTTGCGGGAACAACAAACAGTTGAAAATGACTAGTCATTCGAAGCGGAAACGGTGAAAATACGGCAAATGTGTTACTTCGTACATTGGCAGGATTAATGTGCTTGGCTGCCAATGGCACTAGTCTATGAAGCAGAACAAGCCATGTGTATCCATGCAGGTACTTTATTAAGGTGTTTCACAGAGAAAAAGAACGATATATATTAGAGTAGAAAAGAATGTTGAGTTAACATAAACGATACATTTTCAGTGATTTTATTTGTGACTTGTAGAAATATATATAAATATTTATTGGAAAAAGCTCAATTAAGTACAAAACTCAGGGACCTGAAACAGTTCGAAGAACTGATGAAATAGCAGGTGTTAAGCGAGAATGAACTCACAAGAATACCAAATAATGCTCTGCGATTGTAACATGAAAATAAATATTGGCAAGTATTTATCTGTCTCCCATAGACGGCTTCTCTGTCGACGAGGCCTAGAATTTAGCAACTGCATTCTCTGCATAGGGGTAAGACTTACCCCCAAAAGAGTATTCTTGGTATGAATTACATCGGTGATGAGATTTCAGTTCTGGAGTTCTGGAAAATGTAAAACCACCTCTTGATTGCAATTACTTCCGTTTGGACTTGGGAGTACCATCTATCAGTCAAATCGATATTTAAGTATTAGATAGGGATTCTTGAAATCATAATAATGTGCAAATTATTAGCATTAGATAAGAAAACATGAAACCATATATGTGTTCAATTATTTATACTAGATAGGAATACTTGAAACCATGTAACTGTATGCAAACAAATTATTATTAAATCAGAACTGTTATTTTAATCCATATAATAGGAAAAAAACAACGGTTGACATGCCTAAACCAATCAACAATCTAAGGCAGTCAAACGGTTTGATGGAGTGTTGATTTAGTATGGATACTGTAGACCCAGCGGAAAGTTTTAACAAAAATATTCTTTACAGGGAAAGAAGAGTTCTCATCAAGAGGAGGTTTCTAACAATAAACAATGATCAGTGGAAAGTCAAGACATAACTGCGGCGCATAAATAATTGTACAAAATTTAAATTTTCAAACTAAAAAATTAACAAATTATTTGATTTGCTAAAATTGTTATTCACATTTTACTATTCGTTGTTAATTAGGTTTATAGATAGTTTTTCAAGCAGCATATTAAAAATAATTACAAAAAATTATTGTTTGTTAGAACGAACAATACGGACAAAAAACAAAAACGTTTGAATTAATAAATCTGTGACAGGTCTATCACGTGAACTAAAAATTTTTCTCGATAAAACTCCGAGAAAATTTTCACAGGAAAATAACAAATTAATACTCAACCTATTTGTATATTACTAAAATTCTCATTATATTTATATGTAGAGCGGTTTTTAGGCTAATTCGCAACTGCATGATCAGTTTATGGGGGTCTTAGAATAGTGAAGAGTTGGTACGAACGGGAGTGATAGGTGACTCTATTCAGCACCATTCAAGAAGGTGGCCAGCACAACAGTTTTACACACTTTCAGTTTTAGGAATTTGAAAAAAAATGTATTGTTCCGGACATGTTTCAGCAGTCCACCAAGGGCTTTGATTATTTTGGTCAGTGTATAGCCTATTTCTGTTTATCTGGCCATTAGAGGATATGACACAGCTCAGTTATGTGACTTGTTGGTAGACTTGAAGTGGAGCCTGATAAAGGGCCTTCGACGTTCTTAGATTGTTTAGTCACACTTTAAATTAAGATATATACATTTGGGCTGGTGTAAAATAATGGCCGAGGGATTTCGTTTTATATATCTAGTATTTGGGTTTAGTTAGTCTGAGAACCTTTCGGCTCAGCACATGAGTTAGTTAGGTGCAAACTTGAGCATAGGTGTTGACGCGCGCGCGGGGAGGATGTGTCGTTCACAGATGTCAAAATAAAAATCCCAGATATGACTTGGGGATGTCAATGACGTCATGCACCGGAATCGCGTGCGGAGGATTTTGGGGATTGTGAAAAAGTCAGTTAGTTGAGAACTAGACTTTCGGGGCTCGCTGAGGCCAGACGAATTTGTGCGCTACGGACGCCGCACATGATGGGGGGGGGGGGCAGATGGAAAAGCCAGAATAGAAAGAATGTGTATCTCTCTCCTTATGTCGAAGAATCTTTAAACTCAAAGGTAATAAAAAGTTTCGTACCTGAACTAAGAAGTCGTAAGTGTTTTTTTGTGTTTCGGGATTCCTATGTTCTATGTATATATGTTATGAACATTCTATGTACGTTTCACACGTATCAGTATCATGGGTATGTTGCACTGGCTCTGTATGAGCAGCTGGTGGTAGCATAATCAACAGACAAATGCTATTAAGCTACTTTATCCTGTTAATTTGAACCTGCCTGACACTGAACAGGTGGCTGTATACCATCAATAGCATCAATGTCTTATGTGGTCTGTTTCAGCATTGATATTAACTAAGTTTAGTTTCTTACGGCCAATGTAAGAAAATAGAATTAAGATTTTTTTTGAAGTGTAAAAAGCGAAATGGATATCACTTTTCTAAATTTCTAAAGCACAACTTTTTAAAACCGAAAATACATGAGGGTGATTTGAAGTCTAAAAATATCTCTTGATAATTTATCTTGTCGTGGTGAGAAAGTTTGTCTATCCCGCTGATCTGGAGAGGTATGCTGGCAGGAACAAATTTTCTTGGTATGTTCAACCAAGTTAGGCAGGTCAATGGATAAAGTCCAGACCAAAATTTGATTAGTTTACTGGAAGAGTGGCGTCCTGTATTTATTTAAAGATAGAAAAGCTGAAACGACAGTTATCAGCCAAGACGGATTATCCTATACTAATCTTCCAGGTAGAGAAGGCCTTCCTGTCTACCTGGCTTGAAAATCTGCATTCAAAATATTACTCGTTGTAAAGTAAAGTTGGCTCCCTTTTCAATAGCTACAACACCGAGGTGTAAAGGAGGGCGCTACTCCATTCTCTGAATTGCTCCACTTTACCTTTGACCCTTACCTTATAGTGCTGGGTGCTAAGCAGGATGGCATTAAGTACTATTTTTTGAGTCTTTGGTATGACTTGACCTAGTATTGAACCCCGGTCTCCCGGATCATTGGCGAACACTTTACTCATTAGGCCATGTCACTCACCATACGACATTACACAAAAGAGTATTAGGAATAGTACGGGAGCAAAAATGTCCCTCTGTTTTAAACTGTTGCAATTATTAAAGCCCATTAGTTACGGGTTGTAACATTAATTCGTGGGGATGCTGTTTCAGATAATATGTAAAAACTATATATATATAATCACACACACACACACACACACACACACACACACATATATATATATATTAAGGAGAGTGAATTCAAAAAGTATGATAAAAACATTAAACATTAATTTAACACTTACAGATAAAATACTCCAGTCCAATATGATCCAGATTTATTTAAAAATAAAGTCCATACTTCTTGTTTTAATACCAAAGTTCATATCAAGAAGAGCTTATGCAAAATATTGGTTTAATAAGGTGATTCTTGTTCATAATGATTTCAATAAATGACTGTAGGTCACTTTTTTGACTTGAACAAATGATTCAACATTGTTAACAGGACAGAACTTCGGAGATTGTTGGCTAGAGTAATTGCCCCCGTCCAAGTTTCTCACTATGATAATCAAACTTCTTAAAATGCCTTTCAGCTAAGTCAAACATAACAGTGACTTTTTTCACTTGCTTTCACATTTGCAGCAGCTTAAAATAGAGCTGTATCTTTGCCCTCACACTATTTCAAATAGTCTTCTAGTTACTATAATTAACTCAAACAAGTAAAATAAAAAAATAAAGAAATACAAACTTTTACAAAGGTAACCCCAACATGATATGAACCCACAAATGCCTTTCTGAAGAAAGCGCACTATTTTTGATACACACAAGAAAATATTCTATAAATTTCTACACTATTATTGAAGATATTAGTATGTGTCGAAAGTATTTTTGTTTTTACAGAACTTTACTCAGAAGTGAGTATCATGTACACCTAAACCCTATCCGCCATTAACATGATGTACAACGTCAGTTTTTAAAAAGACTACAGCTGGTTTAAACTTTGAGTTTCGTTTCCCCTAGACTGGTTGCTATATCAAGACTCAAGAGCTCAGACAATATTGTATGGTGAGTGATGTGTTTTCGACTAGTGTCAGAGATTGATGTTCAAACTCGAGCAACAGTATTGTTTTGAACTTAATTGAAAAGTTTCAATGTATTTCTTACATAACCCGGCTCAGCCTACATTTTATGTTATGTTATGTTATATTATATTACTACTGCTAATAAATTTGTCTCTTGTTTTAATTCAATTTTATGAGCAAGAATCAATCCCCACAGGAGTTTTACGTCGTATTAAAAAAAATAGAAGCTTCCTAATACGGCGTATTGTTTAATAGAGAAGGGAAGTGACTATCGTTTATATTTTGATCTTGTTTCATATAATCATTTCAACTCTGTTGTGGATATTTAGATAAGTAATGTAACACTCGACCTTTGTGAGGTGAGTTCTTCGTAAAAACGCTTGAGATTCATGACCTTCACTTTTAACGCAATTGAGTATCATGTATTCCTAGCAAATTAATCAGATATGTTTTTTCTTTCCAAAATTGTTTTCGGTTACTTTGTTCGCGAGTAAAATCATCATCATCATCATTATCCATTTGGAGTTCACTGCTGGACAATGACCTTTCCCAGTTAATTCCACGATAACACTAATTAGATTAACCTATCATTCTTTACCAGTAAACTCCACAAACTCGTTTTGTCATCTTCCATCATGTCCTTTTTCATGCTACGGTTGTTATTTCTTGGGCACCATTCTATAATTCATTGGAATCATCTGTTATCCTCTCTTATTGTGATGTGCTCTGTCTACTTTAATTTTTGTTGGATAACTTATTATATCTCTTACCTTAGTCTACATTCTGATCAATGTTGATCTCTTTTTTTTATATTTCATAGTATTACATTGTATTGCTCTTTAATTTGACTGTACTATAACCACAAATTTCTTTTCTAGCGATTTTGTTAACTTTCACGTTTCGTATCTATATATAGTATATGATTTAATACTAGAGTGAGTCAAACGTTTTGCAATATTTTGGTAACGTGACGAACAATTCGACAGCTCCGGATACTTTTGTCGTGGTCATGAAGAAGACGGACCACACTGGACTGTGAGAGGCCGATCTCGCCTGATACTCCCTCGGTGTTACTCACCGAACTTGGCTTCATGATTTCGAGCACAGATTCGGAATCTACGGTTTTAGGCATAGTCGACCTTGCTTGATCGTCGAGGTTCTTGCAATCCGAGCGAAATTTCTTGAAGCATCCGGTTACTGTACTGTGATCAACTGTGCCTTCAACTTTTGCACAACAAATATTTTCAGCTGCTATCCCGGAATTATGACCCACTTTTCAATGGTACGGCATAAGTTTTTGAATTAGATTACGTTGCACATTTATTTATGTAGCTTTCAAATCCTACACGGAATAAAGCCATGTACAACGTGTAAATGCATTAACCATCACGTGTCAACTACTAATCACAGCAGGTACGTACGTAGGTAAGTACAGCTTGAACTACTTTGGCCACGCGTTGCAAAAAAATATACTTACCAAATATGCGTACCAAAATATTACATACCAAACTATTTGTACCAAAAACATTATTTACCAAATATACGTAGCAAAAAATATACGTACAATATATGTTTGCAAAACTTTTAAATCACCTTCATCCAATGATTATAATTTTTTACGCTTTTGTCATATTGATAATAATGTGTAAAACAGTCGTGTTTATTTGTTGCTTTCATTTATAATGTTTATATTAGGAAAACTATATGAACTCATAAGAGATGTACTCTTATGGATCCCCACACATGGCCGCGCAAAAGCAGGACGACCAGCACGAACGTACATTCAGCAGCTATGTGAGGATACAGGTTGTTGTCCTGAAGACCTGCCTAGGGCGATGAACGATAGGGAGGAGTGGCGAGAGAGGGTCAGGGATATCCGTGCTGCCAGCACGATATGATGATGATGATGATATCTGATGTATTGTTGTGATATTAATGTTTATGTATCTACATTTCCTTTGAGAGAATGTCTTTCATCTCATCTGTTACTTTTGCCTTCATGTTTTATGATCGTAAACACCTACAGAAGAAACAGATGAAAGACAAATATATATTCATGTAACAAAATCATATTTAATGAATGACAAGCGAATCAGGGTCAAAGTTCCGGTTCCCACTAAATCACCGAAGTGAAGCAACAATTAATCTGCTTAATACTTAGATGAGTGACCACATTGTGACAGCAGGTAATGTACGCAACCTAGGATCTGTGTGCCTGACGAAGAAAAGCTTAGTAAATATATTTAATTACGAGAAACAGACTATGCTGAAAGAGAGTATGTATCAAAATGTAAAATAAACATATATAGGGAGACAATGAATAAATGTCTCATTGTTCTAAATGTGGAAAATATATAAAAGTTAAGAAAAATTACATGTGAGTGACTTGATCATATAGAAGCTTAACTTAATAAAAGTAACCATTCAGGAACAGATTCATTTTAAAAAGCTTACAAAACCAGTTCACTAACTACTATGCTACATGCCTTTTCCCTTCGGGAAAATTGTTGGTTCTATCCATATTGTAAGGAAGGATTCTATCATCATTGGACAGCAGGTTGAACCTGTGTATTTCTCTCTCACGCGAGGCAAGAATGAGCATGTATTCAGTACCAACATTCTAACATGGCCGATTGAGAACCAATAAAAAAGAAAACATTTTAATATTTCGGTAAGCAGAATATCAGTGTTGACCCTTTGTTCAGACGCAGTAGCCGCTTTTAGTCTAGGAGAGATGTAGATAGGGTGGGTAGATTGCAATGGAAGGGAAATGCGATCTGTTTTTTGACTTTTAAGGTCAGACGTAGGATTTCTTCTATCGCAATCAATTTATTTCTGGCGCGCTACTTTCTTGCTTGCTTTTTTGGCTTGTTTGTCTGATTCTTTCAGTTATACTTTTTTTTTACTTTCTTTTTTAAAATTTTTTTTCTTTCTTTTTATCTTTTGCTTTCCTTTCTTTTTTCTAGTTTTGTCTTTTATTGTTTTATTTTCATTTATTTATTCTTTCTTTTGCCACTTCACTCTTTTCTATTCTTTGAAGGCCACATCAAAACAAGAACAACCTTCTCTTCTTCTTCCTGCAAATTTTCTGATCGTTATTATTTCTCTCAAGTCTACATAAAAACTGTAGAGTAAAAAGAACTCGAAAGATCCTTAACTAAACAGCTTTTTTCTTTTTCTTTTTTTTAAAACAACAGAATACTAACAAAATTTCAAATATGTGTCGAAGATTTTATACATTGGCAATCTTTTTCAAGTTTTTGAATCATCAATCACATTATAGTAAGTAAGTTTGCCGACCGTAGTCGAGGACGACCCGAAGGCCCCCTTTTCAATAGCAACTACACCTCGGTGTTGGGGTGGACACAACTTCATTCCATGGATTGCTCCACTTACTCTTGATTCGTACCTTATTATCAGTTTCTCGCACATACGATTATCGGACTATATATATATATATATATATATATGTATATATATAAGATTGATCATAGGCTGGTTATTATTGACTGTCCATTTAGATACTAGGAAAGATATTTAATCATTTTTTACTTACCAACTCCCAACAATAGCATTAGTATATCCATTAATGCAATAACACTGAATAAACAGAAAGAAAAGACGAGATGACCTCATATTAACAATCAGAGTATTTAATAGGTATATGTAATAATATAACAAATGTTTCAACAATTAACACGTTTCCTAAAACAAATAGATCATACATACTGCTTCAGTATGCATGACAGAAAGTATAAAGAAGGCAAATATATTACTCGTCTGGTTTTCACTGCGAAGTGAAATAGAAAGTTTCGTCGGAGTTGGAAACAACGTCTCCATTTTGTTCAACGTATGAAAATTAAAAATAATGTCAATTTTTCGCCCAACGGGTTCGAACAAAAAACCCACGTCTTCTCCGTTCGAAGAATGAAGGCAAAAGAGATAGGATTAAGGTTCTAAATTCTCTCGTGATCAACAGACTCATGACACGGGAAGCCACGCATCAATCCAAGGGAAGACAATTATTTTTGTCTCCCCACCACATATATATTACTTCAAAATACGAAAACTTCTATGATAACCAAGAAAGTGTAAAACTTGAAGTCGTGTTTTGGATGATTTTATTCGATTTTCTTGAATATATATATATATATATATATATATATATATATGAAGGTAGCAGGAAAAAATATAATCCAAATAGGTGAATATATCATGATGTAAAGTCAACGTTTTTTCCTGCTACCTTCATACTGTCGGATTTTATCCATATTTACTTTCATATATATATATATATATATATATATATATATATATATATTAAATGTAAATCATTTATGAGATAGCCATTAGTTAAACGATCTTAGTCTGTTTAGAAAATCACACCTGCTAAGAAGAAGAAACCACTACAAGAACGCAAAATTAGAAGGGATTGACTAGTAGATTAATTCCACTCCTGTTTCTTAATCGTTCTAACACATAACATGTTAACCTCCTCTGCCCACGCCTATGAATGAAATAATTTGTTATTTGATTTACACCTATTTATTTATTTATTTTATTTTTTTATATTTTAAATCTTTTTTTAAAATTTTTAATTCCTTTATTCTATCGTCTGAATACGAACTGTAACTCCACATTTGCTGCTCTGCGACGAGAGAAATATGTAAATAGTCATCTGACGAAACGGAGAGTATAGTAATATTCTCCTCCGAAATAAATTTATCATGACGACTTAACCGAGTTTGAGTCTCCATCAAATTGTACTATATATATATATATATATATATATATATATTGTTCGTCTATCACTTTCATATAATGACTCCTAACTAAGCCGAAGGTTAACTAATAAACTACACAAGTAATTTGTTTATAGTGATTAAGTCTTGTGTATGATTAGTCACACTATTTGATGAGCTGATAAAAAGAATCATGCACCACAGATTGTCTGAACAGCACTCCTTAGGTTTTTGAATTCAGAGTGTTTGCTTTTTCAAAACTCGCTAAAGAATTTAGTCTGCCCAACAATTTACTTATCGTTGGAGGTAGAGTAAAGAGGAGAGTATGATTCATCCTTATAATTCTGCTGTTATGAACTTTGTTTTATAAAATTTGAATTACTTGATATCAAAATCAACTTAAATCGGCGAACTTAGTTTAAAAAGCAAAGTCCTGAACAATATGTTAATCCAGAAATTATTCTTTTAAAATCTGCTATCTATTCTCTAAGAAACTTTGTTTAAAATTATCAAATTTAATCGCAGTAAAAATCCACGATTTAATGAAAAGTCGAAACTAAATACTTAGGAAGAAAATGGTTCGTTAAATGGTTGTTTGGGTTTTATGGCATATCAACCTTTGTAGGTTATTTAATGCTAAATCCATTTTTATTCAAATAATCAGTTCTCTTTCAAACAATTCAGTTTAGCATAAGTACACGGTTTAATTATCAAAAACATTTCTATTTCAAGCAATTCTGTTTATTCAAACAGTTCTAATTCAGCTAATTCAGTTTAGTATAAGTATAGATTTTGTTTACACTCAGTTGGGAGGAATGGCAATGAAGGGGTGTTCTACATTTCCCAAAGCTCCAGCATCACTGGAACCTCACCATCAGGTTGTTTAGTGCCATATCCAGGACTCTCATTGGGGGATTCTTACCCCCTGCCGAGAAACAGTGGAAAACTGTATTTTCTGTATTTTGCTAATATTCAAAAGCTCAAAAACTATCCAAGAAATAGCATACAAATACAAATAATATAAACAGAAGTTAAAGGCAAAAGAGGGTAAAAGAAATAAAAGAACTAAAAGAAATAATTCGATCGAAAGTTAATTGTTCAAGCAAGGAATAAGATCAATGTACAAAGTCTGAATAGACTCTAAAAGGATAGTTAAAACTTAAAAGTTTGAAGTTAAAAGTCCTAAGTCTTACAAATTTCTTGAAGGCGTACGGGCAAAAAACCTACAGGCGACAATACTATTTATCGACTTTACCAAGGCCTTTGATCCCATTCACAGAGGGAAGATGGAACAAATTCTACTAGCATACGGCATACCAAAAGAGACCGCCGCAGCCATAATGATTCTCTATGGAAACACCAAAGTGAAAGTACGTTCTCCAGATGGAGACACTGACTACTTCGACATTGTAGCAGCAGTACTGCAAGGGACACACTGGCCCCATACCTCCTTATCATCTGTCTAGACTATGTGCTTAGAACATCGATTGATAAAATCAAAGAAAACGGCTTCGAGCTGACAAAGAAAAGAAGCAGAAGGTACCCCGAAAAAACAATTACCGACGCCGACTACGCCGATGAAATTGCGATTCCGGCAAATGCACCCGCCCAAGCCGAAACACTATTGCATAGTCTGGAACGAGCCACCGCAGGTATTGGGCTCCATGTCAATGCACACAAAATGGAATAAATGTGCTTTAATCAAACAGGCGACATTTCCACACTGAAACTAGTTGACAAGTTCACCTACCTAGGAAGCAGTGTCTCATCAACCGAAAAAGACATCAACAAGCGACTAACAAAGGCATGGACAGCTATCGATAGCCTATCGGTTATATGGAAGTCAGACCTGACCGATAAAATGAAACGCAGTTTCTTCTAAGCAGCGGTCGTGTTGATACTGCTATATGGATGCACTACATGGACGCCAACTAAACGGATGGAGAAAAAGCTTGACGGTAACTACACAAGAATGATGTGAGCAATTTTGAACAAGTCCTGGAGGCAACAACCCACAAAGTACCAGCTGTACGGCCACCTACCTCCCATCACGAAACCTATAAAAGTTAGACGAACCAGACAGGACATTGCTGGAGAAGCAGGGACGAGCTCATAAGTGATGTTCTCCAATGGACCCTCTCAAATGGCCTAGAAAAAGCAGCGTGACCAGATCGAACCTACATACAGCAGCTCTGTGAGAATACGGGATGTAACCCTGAAGACCTGCCAGAAGCGATGAATGATAGGGAGTAGTGGCGAGAGAGAGCCAGGGATATTCGTGCTAGCGGCACGACATGATGATGATGATGATGATTGAGAATCTCAAATTGGTAGGAATTAATTTTTTTTTGTGAGGAGGAAAATTCAAAATATCTAAACACAAGTGTTGCGCCGGAGATGTATGAATCGGTGACGAAAAATATGATCAGACCAAAGAGATCAAAACTTACAATAATGAAATATGCGATATCCGTAATCACTGTTATCTTAGGCAAGTTAATCACAAGTTAAAATCAGTTATTCAGTGATTAACTTGCCTAAGATAACAGTGATTACGGATATCGCATATTTCATTATATATATATATATATATATATATATATATATATATAGAGAGAGAGAGAGAGAGAGAGAGAGAAAGAGAAAGAGACAGAAAGAGGAACTTCATGCTATTAGCACGATGATGATCCGTGCTACATTGATACTGAATGAACAGAAGTTAAAACAAGATAAGTTCGTATATACAAACAGAAACATTTAATATATACATAATATGCATAGAAGAACTATTGAAAAAATATACAAACATGCCCCAACGGATAAAATATGCACATAATGTTCTATGAACAAGTAGTATGAAAAAGGGGTACAAGAATGGAAAAAAGCCTAATTCAATTTGACGGAAAGTATAATAGTCAACAAAGTCTCTTCCACACAAAACCAGAGGCAAAAGAGGCTGAAAATTTTTTTATGGTCCCGTGGTAATTCATGGCTAACAAACACGCGCTATCTCCTTGGAGATAATTATTTATTAATTCCCAACACGTTTCTTAGAATTTATGCTTTGATTTTTTTTCTTAAAGTCCCTTTTTAAAATTTCTTTCCTATAATAAACTTTCGGTTTACAAAAGGAAATTAATTAAAAAAAAAAAAGAAAAGAAAATATCTATGTGATTCATTCAGATAATTGTGTTCCGACGTTTAGATTTTTTTTTAATGCATTGTAGAAATTAGAATATATCATATAAATGTACCGTTTGTAAGTGTTTATGACCTTCGGCCTTTTAACTGTCAATCACCATCTCCGCAGATGTGCGACCTCGCAATCAAACCCTGTACGCAATGACGCATTACATCACACTCTCCCATAGAATCAATATCTGGCGTCGATGTTTTGAGTCAATATGATAAAAAAAAGTAGGCATAATTTTCGAAGAGATCATTTTATGAGTGCAGCATGCAGGCTGTTGTTAAATGTTTGTGAAAATGTCAAGCACATTATAGACATAACAGTTATCAACATAAAAAATGGACTTGGGGAGCCTAGTTCAAATCCAGAGCGATACTGTTTGCGTTTCACTTTTATGCTAATGTCCCTAGGAAAGACAGCTATTCTCCTTCTAGCTAAAGATAAATAGTAGAGCAGACTGGACTAGGAAACTCTGAAATCAAAATCATGAATTGGAATCCATAAAACAGTTTGACGTAGAATTCAATCTAATTTCTGTGGCAATGATGTCAAGTTGTATAGCACCTTACCTTCTCTTATACAACGTCGGCAGCAGAGGATACCTGCTGCATGGACAATTGCCAGTCTTTTATACCAACTTTCTCAGGTGTGGGTAGGGATGTGAACGCAGGTTCATAGTCTCGCATGACTGACGGATACTATCAAAAGGATCTATATTAGTTGCCATGGAAATAAATAGTAAAGTAAGTAAAGTTGGCGACCGTAGTCGAGGGCGACCAGAATGCTCCCTTTTCATTAGCTACTACACCGAGGTGTAGAGGAGGGCGCTACTCCTTTCCCTGGATTGCTCCACTTTACCCTTAACACGTGCCATATATTGCTGAGTGTTAAGCAAGGAGGTGTCAAGTACCATTTTTAAGTCTTTGGTATGACTCGACCTGGGATTGAACCTACTCAGCCAATGAGCAGGTTGGAGCCTCATTTATATGAGAATTTGAAAATAAACATGAATTTAGGAGGTTGTTTAGAAGTTACCGATGGTTATCTGTGTTACATGGAGTTTATAATACACTGGATGTATCCCCTGCAGAGGGGTACCCCTAAAAAAAGGGATGTTCTGGTATGACACTAAACTTCATTTGATGGTGAGGTTACAGTTCTGGGGCTCCGGGGAGTGTGGAGTCATCTCTTCATTGTCATTACTCTCAGTTCCACTCTGATCTGTAGCAGTAGTACTTGTTAGGATTTCCGCTATGGGCGAAATAGATCTGTTTAACAACTATTTCTGTTCGATTGGATCGTATGCAAAAAAAAACCCATAAGAAACAATTATAGGAAAAATGTAAATACGAAGTCCAATGAACGCAATTCCCTAACCTCTAGAAATAAAATAACCCAAGACTGATTGACATGCTGTTAAAATCAATTAATCAATCAATCAATCAGACGTCAATAACAGTGAGTGCCAGTTGTTAAAAATACATTATTTAAATTGCAAATGCCCAATTAAAATTGAATTTTAAAAAATATTTTATGAAGGAATTTTTCATTAATGTAAAAGTGAACACAAAAGAACTACTAAGAGAAGTGAAATAAGTCTCCCAGTCGATGAGGCTTAGGTACCTCTCCTCCAAAAAAAAAAAAAGAGGTGTCTTGGGTATGTCCTTAAACTGCCTCTGATGGTCCGGCTCCTGTTCTTGAGAGTGTAGAGTACTCCTTTATTGCCATTACTCGCAGGTCATCTCTGACCCGGAATGTTAGGATCTATTAGGGTCCAATCTATGGCTCAAATAGATCATTTAAAAAAAATATCCGTATTCGATAGGACTGTGAGAAAAAAAGAAGTCCTCTTATGAAACAACTGCATAAAAAGTGTAAATATCAACGTATTTATCTAATTGTTATACCTTCCTGGACATTTTCCCTTTTTACCATCTTCTCACATCAACCTTTCAAAGAAAAAAATCTTTGCACAGAACATATACAATATTAAAACAGACCAAATTCTGTTAAATATTTAATCCGATTGTTCCCAAAAACGTCCTCTTAATTTCTTTTTTTTACCATTATTTCTGAAATCATCCAATTCAATCTTAAAATTTTCTATACTGTTGCTGTTCTTCATCTGATTAGACAACTTGTTCCAAAAATATATTACTGTATTAACCAAAAAAAAAAAAAAAAAAAAAAAATTCAATTTGATACACTTAGTTATTGAAATCTACCTTGACAATGAATTTCTAGTTCGCGGAGAAATAAAAAAAAAAAAGTCCACCATAATTAGAACTTACGTTATTTTGAAAGTTTCAACGAACGCGATTTCCTAATCTCTAGGCATAAAATAACCTTGGGTTGACATGCTGTTAAAATCAATTAATCAATCAATTAGAGACTTCAGGTTACTTTCACTAGCTGTTACAAAATGGTCGCCCATGTAAGTACTGAATAGACTCATCACTGCTTAACTTTAGTGATCCGGTAGGAACCGATCCTTTCTGTTTACAGCGGCCTACACTTAACCCAAAAGTGCGCTCGTACCCACGCACACAAACATGTACACTGGTATTCACAAACGTGAAAGCATATCTTCTTTCATTGTAGCTGTCGTACTTTTTCTCTGGTAAGACTGAAAATCTTAATGAACCTTGACTCTCATTGGTGGTGAGTCATATAATAATTTGCTTTGATAAGATTCGTCTGCGGTTAATATAGGAGTGAGAAATATTTTTAGACAATCCCAGAGTAAAGCTGATGGAACTGATATTTTAGGAATCAATTAAAATACCTGGAAAATCCCAGCAAAGTTTCCTCCGATATTTGGGGTGTAACTATTCGCGTAAAGAGTTTTTTTTAGGAAGATAAATAAATAAATAAATAAATAAGAACACAATATTTATGCAAGATTTTATTTATAATTAAAGAAATGCTGTAGTCTCCCATTACCTCGAAGGATATTTTAAATGACGCTCTGCGGATAACTGAAAACGCTGATAATATCAACATTCTGTTCTTGCTTTTTTCCTATACACACATACCTATGACAAAGTTTGCTTCCTAAATTAGGTATAATAAGAGATTAACAACAATAAATAATAATAATAATAGAACAATCATTACGAGAAGCAGATAACACTGTCATTTCTTGTTGGCACTTATAACTTCTTTGTCACGGCCTGGTGTCGTTCTAAGTGGGAATATATTTCATTTAAATTGTCGGGTGGCCTTAAAAACTGGTTTGGCTTCTTTGTTTAATAGCATATCAACCGTGGTGGGTTATCTAATGCCAAAGCCATCCTTGTAGAAAACAGTAGTGGTACTATTTAACCCATAGTTGGAAGGGATAAAGTGGTTCATATCTTTCCTGATGATATTAGTCTAAAAGTGAACGTAATAGCGCGACTGGAGTTCGAACTCGCTTACTACAATGTCACAATCTAGAGAGTAGGTCACTACGACACAAAGGCAGGGATGTATTCCAGTACCCACGCACACATAGTTACACGTACGCACACGTACAAAAACACGGCTATATACATGCAAAAACATACAGTACTCCTATTTATAAGTTAATCCCTAACAATTTTTTAAAAAGTAAATTTTCTAAGCCAAAGATACCAGGATTTTATTATTTCTTATGATCATACAATCAAAACGGATATCATCATCATCATCATCATCATGTCGTGTTGCAGGCACAGATATCCCTGACCCTCTTTCACCACTTCTCTCTATCGTTCATCGCCTCTGGTAGGTCTTTAGGGCCACATCCTGTATCCTCACATAGCTGCTGAATGTATGTTCGAGCTGGTCGTCCTGCTTTTGCCCGACCATATGTGGGGGTCCATAGGAGTACATCACTTATGAACTGGTCCCTGCTTCTCCAGCAATGTCCTGCATGTCTGGTTCATCTAACTTGGATAGTTTTCGTGATGGGAGGCAAGTGGCCGTATAGTTCGTGCTTTGTGGGGTATTGCCGCCAGGACTTGTTCAATATTGCTCGCAGCATTCTTGTGTAATCGCCGTCTAGCTTCTTCTCCAGCCGTTTAATTAGCGTCCAGGTAGTGCATCCATACAGCATCCAATAATGAATATAACTATTATATACATTTATGCAATTTTATTTTTGATTTCAATGGTTTGTTTATAAATAACATCTAATAGTATCTGTTTTGATAGAATAATGTTCTGCCTTAAATAATCAAATTCTGGAATCTTTGGCTGAGAAGACGATTAAAATTTTATTGAAATTTTTTGGTGTGTACTTATTTGCGAAACTGTATACACGAGATCGTCTTATACACCAGTACGAGAAAATAAGTTCGGCCCAATTTCTCTTCTAGATTAGAACATTCGTACACATTCTACAATGATTACCAACCCCAATTAATTCAAAACTGTTACTTTTGTTATTATTGCTGCTGTTTACTTGAATTGCTCAAACTCCTGATGAGAAAAAGAATCTCATTACAGACGTGCGCAGTGCAAGATTTAGATTACTGTACTTCTCTCCTTCTTTTAACCTGCATTAGTCCATTTTTTGTTAGACTGAGCAGAACGTGTTTCAAAACTGATTTTAAACTTGGCTGCCTGCTTTTGTGAAACAATGAGAAGAAGAAGAAAGAAAAAAAAAAAAAAAAGAAAAAAGAAAAAGAAAAGAAAGCAACATTCTTTTAGAAGAGAAAGAAAACTGTTTCAGTGAATTCTTTCGTTGTCTGCTGAAGACCTTACGAGAGGCTATTTCTATTCGAGGTTACGTTTAAGATTTTTGGCATGCTGATTGAATGTTCTGCTTTTCATTTTACCTTGCCTGAGCGTTCCAACATTTTGAACTTGGCGTTGTGGCTAATATATTGTTCAGAAGGTACCTCCGTTTTAAAAATCAAAACTTTCATAGAATTGATAAAAATGATCTACTTCATTCGATGATTTACTATCAATAAATATTGGCATGTATATTTGTACTGAGAGGGTGTCTTGCGTGATGTAATGTTTTACGAGAAATTGTCTAAACTAAGCTAACCATTTAAATTAGAAATTCTTGTATGATACTCTTCTATCACAAGGTGTATATATTTAGGCGCCATAGCGCATACGTGTGTAGGTGAGAGCGTAGACACGTAGTATGATTATATATGCATATAGGCGTAGCGTATATGTATGTATATGAATGTGGGTGCGAGCATATCTATATGCGTGTACAGGGACATAGGCATAGCGTACATGTATGTATATGCATGTGGGTGTGATCATATCTATATGTGGGTGCAGAGGCATAAGCGTAGCGTATATGTATGTATATGAATGTGGGTGCGAGCATATCTATATGCGTGTGCAGGGACATAGGCATAGCGTACATGTATGTATATGCATGTGGGTGTGATCATATCTATATGTGGGTGCAGAGGCATAAGCGTAGCGTATATGTATGTATATGAATGTGGGTACGAGCGTGTATGTATGTGTCTGAACATGTATGTGTGTATAATAGTTTAATAAAGGAGTAGCTATATAAGTTAGGGAGGTCAGCAGATTTTAACAGATAAAATAGAAGGAGAATTTCTTGATGGAAGTGAAAGGGTCATTTTTTTATGTCCATAATTAACTAAAGGCTTTGTCGCTCGTATGATTAGAGGTCAGTCGTCAAGGATCTCATTTTTTGATTAATTTTGGTTCTGAGATATCCACCTTGTTAAAGCATTTTTCTTTCCCGGAAATCAGAAGAACTCCATATATTCAAGTAAGGAGCCAGGACTTTGACCGAGTAGTAGCAGTCCCAAAAAGCTGAGTCAGGAGTAGTCCGTTAGATTGAATGGGATAAAAAAAAGACCAGTCTTTGTTTGCCATCCATATCAAAATACTTAGGGTCCAAACGACTTAGGCTAAACGGCGAAGTGTTGCTCGCGAGGTTCCCTGCTCCAGGATTGCTCGAAGAGAAAATGATGTTAATACGAGTGTTTTCTTTTTTTCTCTGTAGAGTTGACTCGTAGCGAATACAGTTTCGACCAAACCCGGCAGCCGATGGATCTTTTTTAAAAACAAGTACAACGTAGGGTGAGACATCGGTAACCGGCAAAGTTGGACAAGCCGTGAGTTGGTACTGCCTCGATACAGTGAATTACTGGTTCCAATTAGATCACTGAAATTAAGCAGCGATGAGCCTGATCAATTCTTGCAACGAAACTGTTTTCCTTTTTTTTTCAGATTGGCAACTTTGATTGAAAATCAACTGATCAATGTTGACCTTGAACACGTGTGAAAACATTCAGTTCATGTTTGCCTTTCGGATTAATCGTAGATTATTACAAATGTATTTGGTTGAGTGCGTCATGAAAATGGAACGCAAGAATATTGAGCAGTGATCCTCGAGATTTTGGCCCAGAAGAATATTTCTTTGGTACCACAGCCTCCTTCCTCGCCTGTCACAATTTCCTGTTTCTAAAAACCATGAAATAACTCTATGGTTGTCATTTAGGAATTGTAGAGGACGTATAACAAATTGTGGGACGAACCAACCGAAGGCAGTGTCAGTTGAAGATTTCAAGTAATGTTTACAGAAGTGGGAAAGCATTTTTATCGTTGTTTGGCTTCCCAAAAAAGAATCCTAAAAAGGGATAAAATTTAGTTGCTATTAAGCTGATAAAATCTTTTGCACAATCTGTCAACTTACTTTTTAGACAAATACCGTATATATTATATAACGCTTTTATAATTTTTGGAAAAATAAAAAATACAACTTAATACACATATGAAAAAAGTGTCCTGTTAATGGAATAGGAATAGTGAACGTGTTAAATGTTTTGCAAAGTTTTGTGCTGGAAATTTCTCACGGAAATAATCGGACAGGATTCAGTAATTGATAGTGAATGATATTTATCATGTTTTACCAGCTGCATAGCGAAATCTTCTCTGGGCGAAGTCCTGGTTACAGTTTGACATTGATTGATAACAAATGCGCTTTGAATTTATTAACATACAGGACCAATTTCACATCTGTGTGTTTTTATCCAACTTCTCTGCCGTGAGCAGGATGTGACACAAAGTCAATTTCTAACCGGAGTGAAGCTGGTTTGAATTCAGAGTTTTTCTCTCAAGATTAGTTGCTAACTAAGGTTAGAGAACCCAGTTTGCCCTACTATCTACTCATAGCTGGAGTAGGGGAAAAACACATGGATTCATCTCTTTCCCAAGAGTGAAGTGAAACGTAAACAGCATCATCCAGGTTTTGAATTTGGGTAGTCGATTCCATTTCCTACGATGATAACCATTACGCTAAGCGCGCATCACATTTCACATCTGTAACAGTTCAGTAAAGAATAAAGAGGCTTTCATTCCTGGTCAGCAGATTTACAGACAATCTTCCCAGTTCCCTGAAGAGAGTTCATCAAGATTCTAAATATCTTCCTTATTGCCTTCCGATTTCCTAGAGATTTCCGTATATGGTTCAACATAAATTTATTTATTTCGTTAAATATCTGATGCAAATGCCCTCAACATTATTCTCGTGGGTGAAATAATTTTAGTTTTTGGTTTGGTTTGGTTTGATTTGGTTTTATGGAATATCAACCATTGTAGATTATTTAATGCCAAATCCATTTTTATGCATATAAACAGTTCTATTTCAAACAATTCAGATTAGCATTTATACAGTTTTTGTTTATACACAGTTTGGATGATATGGTGCCCGTTGGCCCAAGCTAATGTTTTTATTTATTTTCTAAGATACTATCATTCCTGCTTTTAATTTATTCTTTAATATTACAATCACATATTTAATTTTTTTTATAAATACATGACTTTCGTCATCCGGTTTTCCCTGTAACCCTTTAAAAATGAATGTGACCGCGGAATTCACACAGAGTAGAATGTTTCTGATTGAATTTCATTTATTCGCAGCTTTTTCTTAACATTTTTTTTACAATTTGTTTTTACGGTCAAATTGCAATAATTTTGCACCTGGATCGTTTGATTTTTGCATGAAAATATATTGATTAATTTTGAACATTTATATTTTTTTCTGGTAAAAAGAACGAATAAAACATTCTAAGAAATAGTTTTAATGGGAAATGTTTTTAGCTTATTTGAATTAGTTCTTATTGATTGATTGATTTCAACGGCATGTCAACCCATCTGGGACTATTTTATGCCTAGTGGTTAGGGAATTGCCTACACTGTATGTTTACATTTACATTTTTTACGTAGTTGCCTCTTAATTTTTTTTCTTAACATCTAAACGAATAAGAATAGTTTTCAAACAGATCCATTTGAGCTCCAGATAGAACCCTAACAAGGACTATTACTCAAAGTCAAAGTGGGCCTGGGAGTAATGGCAAGGAAGAGGTACTCGACATTCACCAGATCTCCAGAACTTTAGCTTGACCATCACATGCAGTTTAGTGTCATACCCAGGACACCTCTTATTTTTTAGGGGACTTACTCCTCTACAAGGGATACAGTCAGAATATTCTAAGTCTCAGTCACAGGGCATTTGAATTAGTTCTATTTTGTTGGCAAGGCTCAGTATTTTGCACAGTCCGAAATGTTCTATTTGGAATTATATTTAAGTCAAATTATAAACTTCCTTCATTTTTCCTTAAGAATATTAACAAATTGTAAAATCTCGCTGTTTTGGATTGATTTGTTTTTTGTAATATCTTAAATAGGAATGAAATGTTATGTACAAGTTTTACCAAGTCTAAATATAAAATTGATTTGAAAAGTTATGGTGCCTACTGCATTACTGACATTTGTAAAAATGCTCTTCGACACAAAAAAGTTACATGTGATACTATTAACTCTTTCATAGGTAGATGCACATATCTATATAGAATAATTGATTTGCATGTAGGTATAACCATATCTATACGAGTCTGTATACGTACAGGATGTGACACAATGTCAATTTTTAAGTGGAGTGAAGCTGGTTTGAATTCAGTTTTCTTTCTCTTAGACTGAGTGCTTAATTAAGGTTTAAAAAAATTAAGAAGAGATGGATTCATGCTTTTCCTGAGGGCATTTGCGTGAAGTGAAATCATCATCTAGGGTTTGAACACCGACTCCATTTCCAATGACGATAACCGTTTCGCAAACATGCATATATATGTGCATGTATATGTACATAATTGTATGCGTTTAGTATGTGTATATTGATAGTTAAACAAGTTGGGAGGCCAGGAGCCTTAGAAGATTGCTAATAAAATAGAATTAAAGTGTTTAGAAAATTTCTACTATAAAATGAAGTATCATAAGCACAATAATACATTATTCATATCTTGGCAAATAGAATGAAGAAAGTTTAAAGGAACTATAAAAACTCGTATGCATAAAATATTAAAACTAATAAATTAACAGCATGTATTTTCGAAAATAAAAAAATCTAATTCAAATCATTTACTTTAAAATTCGACTCAAATTCATCTGGTCTTTTTCCAATAAAAAAAGATTAAAAAACTACAAGTCTTGCCTGATGATCGGAATCGTGAAACTCAGAGTCGTAGGTTAAGTAATCTTTTTTAATTATCAATATGGAATCGTAGATATTAGTTGACCACTCATAGACTTTGCCAAATTTTACATTTCTTCAACTATAATAGTTTAACATATTTTCTTTTGCAAACTGATGCTCATCTTCAAATAATTCCCTCTGGAAGATCCGTCAAAATTTTCAATTGGGATGAAGTCTGAAGAACATGGAGTTCAGTCTATTAATCAATCATTTCAGAAAAGCATTTTAGTTAAGTAGTCGACCGTTTTATGTGTACTGTGAAAATATAGATGTCCTACGTCGATTGAGAGACTTCCTCAATCAAGGCTAAAATGTTCTTAAAAAATTCAATATATGTCCAAGAGGTCTTCTTCACTCCATCCAGTACACGCCCAAATCCGACCAACGCATCCCGAACAGTTCCAACCCAAAACATAACTCCTGCATCCTCCTTGGATTCTGCTCAGTTTTTTGTAACCCAGGCCACACTCCATCCATCTGATCTATCAAAGATATCTTAGCCTTCGCCAGTTAAATGAATATTGAAATTAATTCTCAAATATTTTTTTACTTATTTCTTGACTGGGTTTTCAGAAGCAGTTGACTTAAAACAATTTGTACCATGGTGAACTGAGCACGTTAATTCGACCACTGATATGTTATTCTGGTCTTATTTGATGTTTCTACACGATGCATCAACATTATCAACATATTTCTTCATTGAGCATTATCATTATTTCAAGGGCTGTACTGCTTTTTTTAAATGTATGGTGATTGTATCCTTCAACCGGCGATAAACCACTTTTATAATCCCTAAGTTTATAATGCAAGGTTATAACAATTAACTATAGCAGTATGTCTTCATTTTTGCTACGTTATTTTAGATTATCTTTTCTAACTTTCGTGAAACTAAATTTAGAATAATATAAACTTATTGTATAATAGTTTAGCACGCACTATATATCATTTGTGTTGCATTACAGACTTAATGAAATTCTTTAGCATGCAGTAACAAGCTTGACATTCATTCAAATTTTTGCCTTCCATAACATTAAACGTGACCACAAATTAGAAAAGACGCGGGGTCTAATATAACTGAATTAAATCTAGATTTAATAACTATCTAACCTGGATTTCTTTGTAATGAGTTGGTTCAATATTTGCATATTTTAAATGCGATATGAGTTCTAGAATGACGAAATATATTTATCTTGACTCTTGAGAGGTAGTTGCGTGCATTCCAATTTAGTGCCAGTTATCTGTATTCAAATCAAGTAAAATCAAGATTTTGAATGCTGATTTTCAAGATAGACAAACAGGCTTACCATCCCAGTTAAAAAATTACCAAGAGTTCTTTCATTTTCTTCGACTTAACTCATTTACCACACACACACACACACACACGTGTATATATATATATATATATATATATATATATATATATATATATATATACTTTAAAAGGAATAGGTTCATAAGAGAATTTTCTTTTAGGCTACTTATTCTTCTTCAACACGTGTTTCTGATGTTTTAAGACGTCAGAAACACGTGCTGAAGAAGAATAAATAATCTAAAAGTAAATTCTCTTGTGGACCTATTCATTTTAAAGTATTTACTTATTTTTCTCTCACTGGAACTACGAAAAAATTTATATATATATATATATATATATTGGATTACTATCAAATTATATATATATATATTGTGACGCCAGCACTAGGCATGAGCTCAGCGACCCCAGTTTTCGATAGCTGGGTAGGATAGGATAGATTTAAATGAACAAATGAAATAAAATTTGCGAGCATACTATGATTGAACCCCTTTCTTCATGTCTCTTTTTCCCTTTCCTTCTTTCTGCCGTCCCCGTTTACTTGTGGTGAACTCTGCGACCCCACCAGCGGATTTGACCTTCAATAGCATTCTTAAAATGCATTTAATGCTTTGAATATAAATGACATCACCAATACGTGATACGATGTTCAATAAAAAAATGACAAAAAATATAAAATATATAATATATAATACACAATATTGTACAAGTGAATACGGTCGTCATATCTCTGGTTGGGGAAGCCTGGCTCTCTGTTTAGAATAAAAAGCTAATAACCAGCAAAAACAAATGGCTCAATTCGCTGGGGCTGCATCTCTGCAAAGGGGTAAGACCTCCCCTCAACAAGTGTCCTGGATATGACACTAAACCATCGGATGGTGAGGCTTCAGTAATACTGGAGCTTTGGGGAATGCGTAGTACCCTTTCTTTGCCGTCACTCCCAGGTCCTCACAGGTTCGGAGTGAGAGCACCTGATAGGTTCCTATCTATGGATCAGATAGAACTGTGTGACATTTAAAAGGTGTACTTATGCTAAAAGGAATTGTTTGAAATAGAACTATTTGATTATTTAACTATGTGTATACAAATGACTGATGTTTAATTGAATTATTATTGATACATACCCCATACTTGGAACAATTCAACTTTGTGGACATGCTAAATTGAATTGTTAGAAATAGAACCATTTGTTGTCCCGGCAGATCACAAAGTGAAAATAAAAGAAAGTGAAAAGAGAGATAAGTACCTAGATCTTGCTTTAGAACTAAAAAACAACTATGGAACATGAAAGCAACAATGATACCAATTGTGGTTGGTGCACGTGGGACAGTCCCAAGAGGATTGATAAAGGGACTGGAAGACTAGGAAATAAGAGGACAAGTAGGGACCATTCAGACTACAACATTACTAAGATCGGCAAGAATACCGAGAAGAGTCCTGGAGACTTGAGGAGACTTGCTGTCACTCAAATTCCAGTGAGAAACTATCGGCTAACGATGGTGTGAAAAACTCTCAAAAGAGTAAATAATAATACATACATATAATTCAACATTTTTTCTCTATAATATTTGACTTTATTTCTTTCTTGACAATGGTTGATGAGGGTCGAAAGAACGCTAAATCTATACATTCACAATGAAACACCATACATGCAAACAAGTACATTAAAAAGTACAATAGATTCAAAGTCTCTGATAACTTTAATAAAGCATGTTTAACACAAAATTCTCTGTGTAAGTAAGCACACACACACACACACACACACACACACACACACACACACACACACATTCTCTCTCTTTCTTTTCCTCCTTCTCTTTATCTTTACACACACACACACACACACACATATATATATATGCAAAATCTTTAATTCAATTCTTATTTTATTTCATTTTCATGATATCCTACATACCATGCCGACCTTACGTAATCACGCCTTTTACTGCTGACGTCATAATGACGTCATAATAACAGACACAGCTTATGTTTCAACCGTTATCTGAAGATTTGGACTGACATTTTCTCGAAAACAAAATGGATCAAAGGTCAATCTCTGAAAGGGAATAGCAAAAGATAAAGTTTGAAATTTTGCTTAGGAAAGTAGCTCGGTGAGTACGCGCAGCCACATTTTTTTTATGAGTTACTTTGTGGTATTATATTCATTTCAGGTTCAATCCTACGTGTAGTTGTCTTGTCGGCTGGGGCTGTAAAATACACCGACTGCATCTCTGCAGAGGGGTAAGCTCCCCTCCAACGAGTGTCCTGGATATGACACAAAATAATCTGTAATAAGTAATGCTGGAGCTTTGGGGAACGCGGAGTTCCCCTTCATTACTATCGCTCGCGGGTCCATTTAAGCCCAGAGTGGTAGCACCTGATAGGTTCCTATCTATGGGTCAAATAGAACTAAACTGCGTACTTATTTTAAACAGAATTGTTTGAAATTGAGCTGTTTTTGTATGCTAAACTGAATTGTTCAAAATAGAACTGTTTTACTAAACTGAATAGCTTGAAATAGAAATCTGTTTCAAAATTAAACCGTGTACTTATGCTAAAATGAATTGTTTGAAATAGAACTGTTTATTTATAAAAATGGATTTGGCATTAAATAACCTACAAAGGTTGATATGCCATAAAACACCAACAGATAGACAAACAAACAAACAATCAAATATAAGTATAGATTATGAAGTCAGGAATATCCTGTTACATTTTAATTGGTTTTTATATTCTTATTTATAAAATCTATTTATCTTATTATTTTTATTTATTTATGTTTGCATAAACTTTTATTCGACAAGTTGGGATGAGTTAGATGAGTTAAGCGTAGTTAGAATGGTTGCAGGAGATCGGTTGCTCCTCCGCCACACCTGAGTAACTGGTACTTTTCCCAGTAGAATTATATCCAGGATTTGAAATTGCCGTCGCACAGGCTCTGATTGGTGAGTGGATGGAAGATACGTCTTTGAACAGTAGCAGCAGCTATACCATTTCAGTAGCCATCATGGCATAGAATATTGAATATTGTGCCTTTTCCATGAACCTCATCACATTGTGACATCATGTGGCTAGCTCGTTCACCAGATCTAATTTCTCTGGAGATACCGAAAGTCTCGTCTTCAGATGTAGGCCGCAGAGAACTGAAAAAAACTATTTGTCATCAAAACACAGCAATACCAGAGGCAACAATAAAAGTTAAAGGTGATAAAGATGAGACTTTAGAAGTGTGTTGCTGGGGAGGATAAGCATTTGGATTATATAATCTTTAAAACAAAATGATGGCAATAACAAAACAAAATGGCAAATATTGCTCTTTCGTTGAGGAAAACTCAATTTTGAATAGAATCTATATTGACTTTTTTTATAGAATTATTTACGATCTTGTTACTGGCATCACTTTGTTTTAAATATTACTCTCCCGGACCTGGTATTTTGAACTTTCGAGTTCTCCAATATGGGATAAAAGTCACATTTTCATTGGCAGTTTATTTTCAAATTTTTTTCTATATAATTATTTTTTTTACGTTACTTTAATGCTTTCATTGAGGAAGGAGTGAGGGATTCTATTTTATTGTTATTTTCGTTATATCAACAAAATGGATTATCAAAAAAATGTTTAACTCAAAAACAGACTTGACTCAATCATCACCCAGCTGCAAATTGGACTGGGAATAGACTTATTCTTTAGAAATCTTAAGTGTTTTGCTCAAATAAAAATTTCCGCAATGATATTCCATTTTTGCCAGAATACAATTATATATATATATATATATATATATTACCTCACATTGGTATATATATATATATATATATATATATATATATATACCAATGTGACGTAAACGTTTTTCAATATTTTGGTAACGTGTAGCACAATTCCACAGCTCCGGATGTTTTGTCGAGGTCGTGAAGAGGACGGACCACACTGGACTGTGAGATTCTGAGCTCGCCCGAGAGAGACTCCCTGAGTGTTACTCGGCGGATTTGCCCCTATGATTTGGAGCACGGCCTCGGAATCCACGGCGTTAGGGCTACATGGCCTTGCCTGGTTGCAACTCAAGTGAAATTTCTTGAACCTTATGATTTCTGTACTGTTATCAACTGTGTCTTCACCTTTTGCACAACAAATATATTTGGTTGATTTCAAGGCGTTATGGCCCTATTCTTACTGGTATAACATAAGTTCTTGATGTAGACGACATTGCACACAGTCTGTGCAGCTTTCAAATCCCATGTGTAGTTAAGCAATGCACTAATTACCACGATACAACTAACAACAGCTATTACCTACTAAGGTTGGAACTTCTTCCATCACGTGATATAAGCGCTGCAGACCAACACTTATAAAATAATGCAAAACTTTTGACTCACACTAGTATATATATATATATATATATTGTGAGAAATATGTCGATATCAAAGCCATGTTTTATTTAATTGACCAATACGTTATATTAATATTAAAAACCAAATCGGTCTGATCTGCATTTCAAAAAGGTCGTTACTTTACAAACGAGAAAAAGTTAACAAGTAATAAATAGTTACATTTTTTTTGTAGCTCTTGGAAATTTGGCTGATTTCCAAGAGTTTTGATTTGAAGCATCAGTGATTTTATTGGAACAGAAAAGTTCATGTGACATATTGGAAATGAAATTGACTCAATGTAAAATTTTCCATCAGATTGGCATTCGTTGACTTCAAGTAATCTTTAACATGGAAAATTTTTAATTATTCTTTTTTCTAGGTCGTTGTAGAAAATAAATAATAAGCCAATATATATATATATATATATATATATATATATATATATATATATATATATATGTGTGTGTGTGTGTGTGTGTGTGTGTGTGTGCATGTATGTATGTATCATTATTATTACAAGGAATATTTTCTTGTAATATTGTTAAAACGTAAGAATAAACTTTTATTTAAAAATGTAAATGATATCATCTTTCTTTTTGTATTATACAATTAAATTCTCTTAGACCCTTTGATGACTATGAAGTTTGATGGCGAGTATCTTTTATTGATCGAGTTTATATTAAAAGTAGAATAGCTGCAGTAATATATATATATATATATATATATATATATATATATTAAAATGAATTGATCCGTTGATAAGTAAAAATTTGTATTTAGCTTTATTATTATTATTATTATCATTATTATTATTATTATTAATATTATTATTTTATATAGTTGTGCGTTTCGAACTTTTACGTTCTATTAATGTGATTTGACAGGTAAAATCTGTCTGTTTCTTTTATAATAAAGATTGTTTTGATTATGGGTTTTGATTTTGTTAAATTCCAAGTTTTGTCTGTGAATATAGCAGACCGATAACAACTCTAGTAATAGCCATCGGTCTGGTATATTTATTAACTATTTTACCCATAGCTTGAGGGAGGATAGTTGTATTCATATCTCTCCCAATGATCAACGCACTAAATGAAACTCGATTCGGTGTGTCCATTTCCTACAACAATAACCATTACATCATATATGTATATATATAATGAATTCACATTGTCATATATAAGTGGATTAATTGAAAAAAATAAATGAATCGAATAAAAAGTAATCGAATATGCTGAATAATTAGCATTCGGTAGTTATCACCCAAGAGAAAGTACAATGATAGAGTGAGTGTTATTAAGTTACGAACTTCATATGAAAATACATAGTTCTCTGAGAGCATTTTAATGCTCTAGCACTAACAGAAATCTCGTTACAATGTGCTTTTTCTATGATATAGTATCAAATGCACAAATAACGTATAATTAAGGTTAACTGCTTTCTGTGGTTTTCTTCCAAAATTTCTGCCCTGTCGGCTAGGGCTGTGGAATAAGCCGACTGCGCCTTAACAGAGAAGTAATATCGGCCAAATGAAGTCGAGGTTGGTGATCCGTGGTGGCTGGCCAGTTCGTAAGCTGGCAAATCAAATAGTCACGTGACTTGCATTACTCCACCTTGACACTTACTGGGCTAGACGGGCGTGAGAAAGGCCTGTTCTTATCAATCAGCTGGTCACATCAAGCCCTCGCACCTGTGTGATTGTCCCGACCCATTCTTCAAATTGCTTTTGTAGCAAACAAGTACCCAACCATATTTGATCTACTTTCGCTGGAAGACGGTGGATGAGGTTTAATTCTGCTGAGATTGCAACAGTTGAAACCATTTAAACGATTTGATATTAATCATTTAAACAAATGATTAATATTAAATAGAATTATTAGTGTTAGACTACAATACTTAAGACCGTGTCCAGCGTATGACATTAAATTGCACCTGATGGTGAGACTCCATTCCTGGATTTTGGGGAATATGGAGTACTCCTTCTTTACCATTACTCTTAGGTCCACTTTGACCCAAAGTGGTGGTACCTGATAGGGTCCCATCTATGGACCAAATAGAATGTTCAATCATTTACTAAGGATTATTATCATAATTAGTTATTTGAAACATACAGCTGTGTGCGAATTGTTAATATTTGGTGGGAATGCTTGATAAATAGAACTAGTAATGTTAAATAACAATACTCGAAACCATTTAACTGTGTACAAACAAATGATTAAAATTAGAATTATTAGTGTTAGAAAGCAATAATGGAAACCGTTTAGAATTATTAGTGTTAGCAATAGTTAAAACCATTTAATTATGCGTAAACAAATGATTAATATTTAATAGAATTATTAGCGTTGGATAATAATACTTGAAACCATTTAACTATGTGCAAAAAATTTTAAAAATGTACTCTGGCTCGTTTAAAAATAATGTTACCTACAAACTATTCGCTTACAAATCACACACACACACACACACACACATATATATATATATATATATATATATATATATATATATATATATATATATATAGCATGTATATGAATAAACAGGATTTGGGATTAAATAACCCACAATAGTTAATATGTCATAAAAAAACAACCAAATCTAATCAAACCAAACTTTTTGTAAACCGTAATAATTCACCGTGAAATTTTTAGGCATCCCACATATTAAAAGAACTACAACTGATTTTGAATAAAATCAATAAATTTACGAATATTCTTAATTAAATTTTGATTGTTTACTGGTCCCCAAACTTAATTTACCGTGGAACTCTTATAGGATTTTCAAAAATTCTAGGACCTCTGCTTATATTTTATGGACAATCCCCGCTGTCCTAATTTTGATAAGACATTATATAAAATAAAAATGTTTTAATGAAAGAATTTATCATAATAATCATAAAACTATTTCAAACAATCAGTAGGGCATAGAATATGCTGAGTGTATCTTCTGCAGAAGGTTAAATCATCTTAAAAAAGAGTTCCTGTATATGAAACTAAACTACATTTAATGGTGAGGATCTAGTTCTGTAGATCTGGGGAGTGTGGAGTACTCCTTTCATTGCTATTTCATACCAGGCTCTCAATTTAACCTGCAGTGATAGTATCTGTTAGGGTCACATTTATGGGTAAAATAAATCTGTTTGAAAATTATTTGCATTCGATAGGACAGTGTGGAAAAAAATCAATGATAAAATTATTATAAAATAAATAATTGTAACCTCAAAAATATTTCTTCTCTTTAAATGTTTTGAATTTGTGAAAAAATATTTGAATGAGAAAATTTGCAGCGTTCGGTCTATTGTGATATTTAGTTTTTATGTAAACATATTTTGAAAAACCAGATTCACTCAAATATGCTTTTGGAAATGGTATTAAACCTGGTAATAATACTACCTGTTTAATAGATAGGTTTTTCTACTTCGGTCTGACATGGAGGAAGGTCTATGAGCACACAGCAGGACTGAGCACAAAACTTTGCAAAAAGCGAATGAGATCAGCTATAGTCAATATCCACTCATTCCTCTTCAAAAACCAAAACCTGGCTGCAGGAGTTATACATATCTGTATCATTCGTCAACAGTTGAGATTCAATGTGATTCCACTTGACATATTTCATATGTTTCATATATTCAATAAACCTTTACAAGGTCGTGGCGAAGGAAATATGTAGTAAAACTGCGATAGCAGCATCTCAAGTAAGGTCAACCATATCATTTATTGAAAACATTATGTACATATAAAAATCGTTTTGTGTGGGAAAATATATGCTAGGAAACCTTGTGGGTTTATGTAAATGATAATAATAATAATAATAATAATAATAATAATAATAATAATAATAATAATGCAAAAGAAATGACGACGATACACTCAAGAGCTTACATAGACAGATTATACGTGTCAAGAAAAGAAGGAAGAAGCATTGAGGAATGAATCAATGAATCAACATAATGACTCGAGAAATACACTGACAAAAGCAAAAAAAGTCTAATTACAGCAGCTAGAAACAGCAATGGCAACTCGAGAACGAGCAGAAAGAACCAAAAACTAAAATCCAGAAATGGGGAGAAAAACTGCTGTATAGACACTTCAATTGACAAAAGTGAGAAGGTTGCTCACAAGAAGACCTGGATATGGCTTAGAAACGGAAACCACAAGAGAGAAACAATCTCTGTTGATAGCAGGACCAAATAAGGCCATTGGAATCAGTTATATTAAAGCAAAAGTTAATAATACGCAACAGAATAGCAAGTGTAGGCTAGATGGAGACAGAGATGAAATGGTTAATCACATAAGTAAATGCAAAGGGCAATCTAACACAAAGGAAGAAGAAGGCTTAGCACAAGTTGGCGAGAAAGGTAATCCACTGGGAATTGGGCGAGAGATCAACATTTGACAATACAACTAAATGGTATATGCCCAAACCAGAATCCGTCAAAGAGAATAAGACGCATAAAATTCTTTGGGATTTTGAGACACAAACGGATCACCAAATTCTTGCCAAAAGGCCAGATCTAGTGTTAATTAACAACAGCAACAACAGTAGCAAAAAAGAACTTGTCACATCGAGTAAATTTTGCCGTTCCGGCGAACCATAGAGAGAATAAAAAAAAAAAGACGAAAAGATAGACAAATACTTGGAACTTATCAGAGAAATAAAAAAAAAAACAAACTGTAATATGGAGATAACAATGGTATCATTTGTACTAGGTGCACTTGGAACGGTCTCAAGAACTTAGGAAAAATACTGGAAGAATTGGAAATCAGAGGAAAAATCGAGACCATCCAGACCACAGTAAAAGAACGGTTAGAATACCCAGAAGAGTTCTGGAGATCTTAGGAAACTTGCTGTCACTCAAACTCTAGTGGAAGACTATCAACTAACCCTGGTGTGAAAAACACGCAAGTAAAGTAATAATAATTATAAATTGACATTTCATACGAGGGAACGTGAATGTGGCTAAGAAAGGGAAACTTTGAGAAACTAAATTTCTTCTAATAGCAACAGAAAACAAAGCCATAAGAACCAATCATATCAAAGCAAGAATAGATAAGACGCAACAAAACAGCAGATGTAGGTTATGTGGTGATAGAGACGAATCGATAAATCACATAATAAGCAAATACAGCAAATTAGTACATAAAGATTATAAGACTAGACACGACTGGGTAATCAAGGTGATCCACTTGGAATTGTGTAAGAAATTTAAATTTGACCATACAAACAGATGGTATATGCACAACCCGGAATCAATCCTGGAGAATGAGACGCACAATCTTCTCTGGGATCTCCGCATACAAACGAATCACTTAATCTCGGCTAGACGACCAGACCTCATAATAATCAAAAAAAAAAAAAAAAAAAAGACAGAGAGAACTTGCAGAATTGTGGATGTTCTATGTCGGCTGACCACAGAGTAAAATTGAAAGAAAGCGAAAAGAAGGATAAGTACTTTGCTAGGAAATTGAAAAAAAAACTGTTGAAGATGAAAGTGACGGTGATACCAATTGTAACTGGTGCTCTTAGTACAGTCACTAAAGGATTGGTACAGGAACTGGAGGACTTGGAAATAAGAGGACGAGTGGGACCATCCAAACTAAAGCATTGTTGAGATCTGCCAGAATACTAAGAAAAGGCTTTCTGTCACTCAAACTCCAGTGAAAGACCATCAGTTAACGCTGACGTGAAAAACTCTCAAGTGTTACATAGCCACAATTAACGCCATGTGCGAAATAGACATATAATGTTCATAACGATAGAACATATAAAGAACATAGGAATCTCGAAATTCGAAAACACGTAACGACTTCTTGTTCAGGTACGAAACCTTTGTATTAACTTTGAGTTGAAGGTTTCGACATAAGGAGAGAGACACAATCTTTTTATGCTGGCTTCTTCATCTGGCCCCTATCTCGTGCGGCACCCACGGCACGCAAATTCGTCTCGCCTCAGCGTGCCCCAAAAGTCGAACCTCCTCGTTCGGCGTCTAGTTTTCAACTCCCTAACTTTCTTTCAATTCTCCACCGACCTCTGCGCGCTTCCGGTGCGTGACGTCACTCGCACTCCGTCACCCGTTTCGTCTCGGACTATTGTGACATCTCTGAGTGACACCTTCGTCCGCCCGAAGTGAACGCAGAAAACTAGCGTAAAAAGAATGCAATAACAAGCACGACTGAGTGGGGAAGATGATCTACTGGAAATTGCGCAAGAAACTGAAATTTCACCATATTAACATGGTATATGCACAAATTAGAAGCTATCCTTAAAAATGAAGCGCATAAAATTGTCTATGATTTAGAGCTATAAAACAGATTACCCTCTCTCGGCAAGAAGAACAGTCCTAGTTTTAATTAAGAAGAAAATAACTTATATTTTGCCATGCCAACAGGACATTGAGGGAAAATAAAAGAATGCAAAAAGCTGAAGAAGTACTTGAACTTTGCAGAGAGCTGGAAAATCTGTGGAATATAAGGGTGAAATTGATCCCAATTGTAGTTGGTGCGCTTGAAATAGTCTAACAAGAACCTGGAAAAGAGATTCTTTGAACTGGAGATGAAAGGAAGGATTGAAACCATTCAGACCACAGCAATACTAAAATCGGTTGGGATAATTAGAAAAGTCCTGGAGATCTGAAGAGACAGTCATTCAGGCTTCAGTTAGTGTTGGTTTGAAAAGCTCACGAGATGTTAGAAGCTATAATAGCATTTGAATAGTCCGTTTTGATAAATCTTGACATTTGCCAAATATAACGGAACAATAATTATTGAAATTTCTTTAAACTTGTCCTTTAACTGAGGCTAATTCATCGGGCGGCTCATGTGATATAATGGTTTACGAATAAAGCTAGTGGACCATTTTTAGCGAATTTGATTCTTACAGGGTTTCTTATACTTCTGGTCTTTTGCTAAATTAAGTTACACTTGGTAAATGAATAAGGCCGCCACTCACGGTACAACAGTTAGCAAGCTAGCAGACTATTAATGAATTTATTTTTTTCCCTTGCTACCCCATACTATTGACCTTGTGTCCAACTAAACTAAGCTTTTGACATATTTACAGTCTAAAGCTAAATATACAAATATATCACATCGCACTGCATGTGGGCTCTGTCGTATTTACATTGTTTCTCCGGTTTGTAAGTACATATCAGCTTCTGAATTAACTTCGTACGAACATAAGTAGTTCAGTAAACTTCTATATTCGACATCACATGCTAATCTAAAATCGTTCTGAGGTCGCTACAACTGTAGTTCTGTCAACTCAATCTCCTTAATATGATAAGTGAGGCTAACTCATTTCTTTCCCTTGCGAAATAAACATGCATTATTCAATTTTGCAAAATATCATTTGGAAAATGGCGAGTGTCATTAAAAAAAATTAAAATTTTTTTTATTTAAATTTGATTTTAATAAAAAGACTTCTTATTTTGCGGGACCCCCTATTTTTTCACGAAATTCTGGGGTTCTGCAGAACTCCATTTGGAATACATTGGTCTAATCTCACGATGATTATTTTTTTACAATTATGAGTTCCTGATTTTATTATTCCAAAGATTTTATAGAGTAGGGTAAAGTGAAGAAAATTAGGGAGATTGAGTTTACAGAACTACAGTTGCAGGGATTTTAGATGAACATACAATATCGAATATAAGACTTTACTAAACTACATCTGTTCGTACCAAGTTAATTCAGAAGCTGATATGTGCTTACAAACCGGAGAGAGGATATAAATACGACAGAGCCATCATGCAATGTGATGTGACATATTTGTATATATAGCTTTCAAAGTCATCGCATTGAGAAGAGAGAGACAAAAATTCGCGCATTTAATTTTTAGGGAGGTAATGATTGACAGAGAATCAATCTACATATAAACAAAACAAAAAGACTAGTTTCTCCTTCAGTGACTACCAGGGAAATATTTGCAATTGTTTAAAGCGCTTTGCATATTTATCAACTGGAGCTTTGAGCAAATAATCATTAGAAGCAAGATTAATTCAGATGCTCTTTACGATTGGTCAATGGCGAATCGTGAGCAAGTAGCTTTTAATGAATTAGGTATTGGGTCAGTCAAGACAGATGGGTCTTCGAGAAAAAAAGGGTTAGTTTGGTACAAATAAGATTTTCTTCATACACAGAAATGAAAAAAAGTACTAATGTTAATCCTAGTATACTTCGTGAACTTGGAAAAATTCCTCAATTTAATTAGTATCTTCTTTTAGCATTTAAAATATATGAAAATAATTTTTACAAATTAAACAATAGAAAATCTTGTGAGGACTTCTTAATAATTATTAATATTTAGATTGATTGATTGATTTTAACGGTATTTTAAACCGTCTAGAGTTACTTTATGCCAAGAGACCAGGGAATCGCGTACATTGTACGTCAATATTTACATTTTTTGTATTGTTTTTTCTTAAGAGCTTTTGTACTCGGTTATATATTAAGTATTGCTGTCTAATTCAAATAATTTGCAAACAGATCTATTTGACCCATAGATGAGACTCTGACGGTCATGGTCAGAGTGGACTTGGGAGTAATGACAATAAAGGGATACTCCATATTTTCAGATCTCCTGAACCTCTCCTCAAGATGCAATCAGCGTATTTTAAGCTCTGCTGACAAGGTGTGATATTCAAAAACCGTCACTGCATTCAACAATCTTTAACTGAATCAATATTATATCCTGTTTATTAAATAATATATAAATAATATACTTCTATTTTTCAATTTGGTTGAAAACATACTGATATAATAATATTTAAGATTTGTTCTCAAATGTGTGCTTGTGTGTGTTTTGTTTGTGCGTATGTGTGTGTGTTTAATTCTAGGATAGATTAGGCTCTCTAGCCTTGCTAGGGCAACCAGTCTTGTTGAAGGGAAATAATCTGAATTCAAAACCTGAGGAGTGTTAGTCGAAGAATCTGTGGCACACTGGTGCACCATTCTTCCAAAAAGTGTTGCTGGTTTATTTGCTAAGCTTCGGTTATATTAATGGTTGTCATTAATGCTTATGAAGAATATATATATATATATATATATATATAATCCGGGGAAAAATCCAAGAAGTGGGAGTATTCGATTTGAGTGCTCAATGCTAACGGCTATCGACGTATAATTAATTTTGGATTAACAATACATCAAAACTCAACGTACAAAGTCTGCCAAAAATTCAATTCTTTGGGGTCATTATAAATTTATTTCAGGTCTATGATGACCCTCTTCAGATGTTATATATATATATATATATATATATATATATAAAATAAGTAAATATATATTAGTTTTCATATATATTTAATAGCATGGAAGCTTTTCTGCGACCATAGGTTTCATGCTGCCTTATAACGACAATCATCAAGCTGAGAAAGAAAGATATTGGAGGAATCGAAAAAATCGAGAAATATAATGAATATCTTTTTTTCTCTGCCTGATGATTGTCGTTATAAGACGGCATGAAACCTATGGTCGCACTCAAGCTTCCATGCAATTAAATATATATAAAAAATAATATATATTTACTTATTATTATTATTATTATTATTATTATTATTATTATTATTATATAAAAGCTCTATCACAGATATTGAGCCCTCTGCAAATTATACCACATTTGGTCTGCCATAAACTGACAAAGTGAGACAGAGATAAACAACACTGTTATAATATATATATATATATATATATATATATATATATACTTATGGCGTAATGGTTATCGACACGGAAATATTTTATGCATACACGTTTTCTTTTTACGTATAGTTAAATTTAATGGAATTAAGAAAATATAAAACAATTGTCAGTTACAATTCGAATACTTATTTCATTCAGTAAAAGCGAGAGAGCGTGGTGGAGAGCGGTTGGCTGGGACAAGTGTCGTGGCAGGGTTATCACGTGGAGAGCTGGTTTGTGAAGAAATAATTTCGTAATCTTGTTCCCGTGGTAACCTGTGTTAAAAAAGCATATTAACTTGGGTATGAAGGTGTTAGATTTCACTTAACTTAGTCTGTCTATCCCTTCCCACTTTGTGTGATGTATGCCTAATCCCAAGGAGAAAAGTTGGTAGGTAGTTACAACAGTTGAATAGTATAGTCGATTTATTCTGGTCAAATGTTATAATTTCTCTTCCGTTTGCCCAGCTAAGGCCCCGCTATTTTTGGTTCGATTTCAACCAAACTTTCAGGATTTGTCAGAAATCATTCTTGGAAAAGTTTAAATTTTTCTAGATTAGTTTCAGAATGGATATTTGGTCAGAATATCTCACTCCCCTGAAAAGGGTGTGCTTATCCCTACTCTCTTGATGATCGTTAGGAGAGACAAATAGCTCTCACCCACTTACTTACGCCTTCTTTGTCATTGCCACTAAGAGAGTATTCATTTTGTTGCAAAGATAGCCTAACCTAGAAAAAGGGCTTAGGAAGCCAATTTTTAAAAATTAAGTTAATATTACCCTTCAAAATATAGAAAATAATAAAATTGAATATTTACTTAAGATATTTATTCATTTTTAGAGGTTTTTGAGGATATCTGAAATATCTAAAGAAACCTAAAGAAGACGTCTTTCGTACACCACGCTAGGTATAAACGTAGTAATTAAGCGATAAAAACAAACTAATAGAACTTCTTTTAAATGCGAATAATTATCCAAACCTTTAATTAAAGTTACTCTACATCCATTATTTTCTTATAATAACTATCTCGCAATTCGTATGTAATATAGGCAAATATATCTAGTTTGTTTAATATATCATCTCATATTTTAAGCATCCTGTCAGCTAGGTCTAGAATATGCTAACTATATCCCCTGTAGTAGGGTGACACCACCAAAAAGAAGTGTCCTAGGTTTGAGACTAAAGTGAATCTAGTGGGGAGTGAGGGGTACCTCTTCATTGCTATTATTCCCAGGTCCACTCTGATCTGCAGTAGTTTATGCTGTTAAGGTCCCACCTATGAATCAAATAAACTATTTGCAAATTATTTGATGATATAAAAAAAAAAAATCTTTTAAAAAGATCAACACAAAAAATTAAATATAAACGTTCAATGTACGCAATTCCCTGAGCTTAAGGCATAAAATATCTCCAGATAGGGTGACATGCCATTAAAATCTATCACTCATATTCTAAGTGAAAAGATCAGTTTGTTGTTTTGTTCCTGACAATGAAATAGAGAAAATAGTTGAAAATTTTATTTAACCGATAACAATTTTTTTTTAAAATTTCGAACACATTGTATCTGTTATCTCCAAACATCTTTCAGGAATTTGACAGTTGCAATTAATATGTTTGTATGTTAATATTTAAAGGGATCGACTGGGAATTGTGCAAACTATTAAAATTTGACAAATACACAAACTAGGAACTGTCCAAGAATATAAGATCCATAAAACACAGAAACTTTAAGATACAAACGGATCCACTAATCCCCGTCAAAAGACAAGACTTCGTTCTAACAAACAAGAATAAACGAACATGTCTGCTTGTTTCAGCTGATCACGGGGTTGAAATAAAGGAAGAGGAAAAAATTGCCAGAGAGTTAAGAAATGTATTGGAATATGAAGGTTACAGTAATACCAATCATTGTCAGAGCACTCGGAAGAATATTCAAGAACATAGAAAAGAGAATGGTTTAACAGGAAATCTGAGATAGAAGTGGTACTGTTCACAGACCACAGCACAAGCTGAGTTTGGCAAGAATACTTAGAAGAGTTCTAATGTGCTCAGGAGACTTGCTGTTGCTCGAACTCCACTGAAAACCACGAGTTATTACGAGTGTGGAAACCTCGTAAGAAATAAAATGATAATGACATGTAATCGCTACCAAGTTATAAAAAATGTGATATGCACTCACGTTGTTGGGTAGAATAACATCATATCAGAAATTAATGCAGTACAATCTTATTAAAATTTGTCGCCTGTGTCGATAACGGCGACTGAGATTGTAAATACCGAAATTGTAAATCGATTGAAGGGATTTAGAGTCAGAAGTTCCCCACAATAAACAGGATTCCTTTGTTTATTGGTACCGCTTAACAGTTTGAAAATCAGTCTTTGAACTTGAACAAGGAAAAACGTAGTCTCAAATTTCTAATGACGTTATCACTTCGTCATATAATTGAAACTGATATCACTGAATTAGCGATTCATTATAATGAATCGTTAATTCAGATGTATTAATTAGAATCATAACGAGATCATAACGTCATATAATTGAATTATAACGAGATGATAACAGGAATTCACACACGAATTTAGAGGAAATTCTCTTCTCGTTCACGTTCAGTGTAATGACGTGTTCTCTTATCAGTTAAATCTTACATAATTGAATTAACGCTTCGGTACTGGAAAGTTGTCGGTCGCACAGCTGGGTTTTTTCGCAGCATGTATATATCATGCAATGTATATGAAGAGAGGGGGGAGGGAGAGAGAATTAAAAACAAATTTGTGTTTATTCAGCACATAGCTTAGCACCAAGAGATGGAGCCACGTATACGTTTTAAAATCTTTGGGTCCAGTTAAAATCGTCAATAAAAATGAATTGAAATATTGCGCGTCTGAAATTTGGAAACTGGCAGTACTGCAAAGAAAGTATTTAAAAATGAAATACTATTCTAATTCGTTTTTAGCGACAGTCTTAAAAGGACTTAAGATTTTGAATTATATATATATATATATATATATATATATATATATGTGTGTGTGTGTGTGTGTGTGTATGTGTGTGTGTGTGTGTGTGTGTGATCGATAGATAGAGAGAGAGAAAGAGAGAGAGGGAGAAAAAAATGAATCAGACAAATGTGTTGAAAAGATAAACGGAAGAAAGGTATAGTTTTGAAAATCCAGAAAGACAATACAAAAAATAAATTTTCATCCACACCAATAATTTATCTTTTTAATATATATATATATATATATATATATATATATATATATATATATATATATATATATATTGCAACAGTGTTGGTTGTCACTAATTCACTTTGTGGGTTTGCAGCGAACCAAATGTGATATAATTTGGCGAGTGCTCAATATCTGAGATAGAGCTATTATATAATAATAATAAATATATATTAGATTTATATATATAAACTTCCATGGCATTAATATATATATATATATATATATATATATATATATATATATATATATATATATATATATATATAATTTGCAAATTAGTCTTACTTGAAAGTTATATATATATATATATATATATATATATATATATATAATGCTTGCGCATGCATATCAGTAATTCATAATTTATTCCATTCAAATGAATAAGTTTAATGACTAAATTGGATCAGTCCATCTGGAATACTGAATCCCCCTTTCTGAATATTACAAAATTAATCTGTGTTTTATTATAAGAACTGAATAAACAAGTGTCACCCTGAGTAGACATTGAACATAGGAAAATAAAAAATAAAAACAACAACTTTGAAATTGAGAAGTAAGTATACGTCTTAACCCTGAGTATCCACCTTCGTTTCCCACCACAGCATACGGAGCCAAAAGATTTCAATGTTTTCGATTGGCCAAGGCCGACAAAGAAAAATAATTTGAAAATTAGTCTCACTTGAAAGTTATCACTGTTTCTTTGATGATTGAAGTAAATGTTGACGAAGTTGTGCAGACCAAAACCCATTTTTAACCAATCAAAAGTTATTAATTTGCAAAGAACCAAGTCTATCAATAAAATGTCATGATGTAAAATATCAGAATAAACTCGAAAAGCCTACTTTAATAAAATGTATATATGATTAACAATAAAGAGGTTAATATTATTCACATGTAGATAAACGTCGTGTTTTAAATAAAATTATTGGGAGACAATTATTTATTGTTCCCCTTGAAAGTTGGCGTGTTCGTGAGGTTGCCTCAGAGACGGTCTTATGTGAGAATCCATCTCGGTCTCTTTGGTCTGTGTTGGTTGAATAAAGACGTTCTCTTTGGTCTCTGTTCTTCGAACAATAAAGATTTTGTTTGTTCGACTGGTCATGACCATTAAACTCAAGTAAGCTGTTTTTCTGTTTTTTCAAACCTTTTTCATATACTGTTTATCCATATAACAATATGTGTATATTTAGGACACGTTTGAATATTTCTCGTATGTATATTATATATGGATTAAATGTTCCTACATGTGTAAATGATTGCCCAGTCGGCTGGGGCTGTAGAATACACCGACTGCTTCTCTGCAGAGGGGTGAGACCCCCCCAACGAGTGTCCTGGATATGACACTAAACAATCTGATGGTGAGGTTCCAGCAGTGCTGGAGCTTTGGGGAATGCGGAGTACCCCTTCATTGCCATCGCTCCCAGGTCCACTCTGTCCCGGAGTGGTAGCACCTGATAGGGCTCTATCTATGGGTTAAATAGAACTAACAGCATATTTATGCTAAAATAAATTGAGAAAACTGAATAGCTTGAAATAGAAACGTTTTTGACAATTAAACCATACTTACACTTAAACTGCGTGCTTATGCTTAACTGAATTATTTCAAATAGAACTGTTTTTCGACATTAAAACTGTATTTACACTTAACTGAATTATTACATATAACTGCTTCAATAGTGTGAAATGGAAATGTTTTTGACAATTAAACTGTGTACTTATGCTAAACTGAACTGCTTTCAATAGAACAGATTATTTACATAAAAATGGATTTGGCGTTAAATAACCTACAAAGGTTGATATGCCATAAAACCAAACAAACCAAACCAAACCATGTGTAAATGAGCTTATCTTGTCTTTCCTTTTATTTATTCAGTGTTAGCGAATCATTGGATCTACCAATGCTAATATTAGACCTTAGTGAGTTGAAACTCAACAAAATATCCTCTCTAGCACTAACGAAACCCAATAAAACCAATCACTCTTTCTTCTTTATTATCAAATGTTGATTACTTACATTAATGCTATTCTTTCAGATTTACTTTTAATCTTTATATATGGCAATAATTTCTTTGTATATCGCGCTACTAAATGATTTTACAGTTTTTATTGTTTGGTTTTCTCTATAAGATATAGCGAAAATCTTTCTTTGAAGATGGTTTTATGAAGGCTGTAGTTTATAGAACCAACCTGACGTAAGTTCCAATCTTAGTTAGCACTCGTGTGTAGGTTCTCTGCTGACAATCTTTATCTATAAACCTCCTTTTTAAATGCACCCGCCATCCCCCTCTCTCTCCATCCCTCCTCTCTCTCATACACACTTAAACACACACACACACACACATACACACAAACATTTCCTGCTCTGACATACGTATATCTAAAACATACTTATACATCTATTTATTTAACTAAAATACTCATTATGTTTGTAATTGTAACCTAGCCAAAACGTCACATCATAGCGAGATTTTTAAAAAATTTATTGAATAATAATAATAATAATAATAATAATGATAATAAATATTTTAAATATTTTAACTTGGAGAATAAATATTTAAAATATTTTAACTTGGAGAATAAAGAAATTTCCACTACAATTCTCAATTGAGTGATAATTTTGTGGGTTCTGCGTTCGTTCTGATCATTTATCTATCACTACAATTTTTATTGTTTATCATCATCATCATATCGCGCTGGTAGCACGGATATCCCTGACCCTCTCTCGCCACTCCTCCCTATCGTTCATCGCCCTAGGTAGGTCTTCAGGACAGCATCCCGTATCCTCACATAGCTGCTGAATGTATGTTCGAGCTGGTCGTCCTGCTTTTGCACGGCCATGTGTGGGGGTCCATAAGAGTACATCACTTATGAGTTCGTCCCTGCTTCTCCAGCAGTGTCCTGCATGTCTGGTTCGTCTAACTTGAATAGTTTTCGTGATAGGTGGCAGGTGGTCGTACAGTTGGTGTCTTGTGGGGTGTTGCCGCCAGGACTTGTTCAAGATTGCACGTAGCATTCTTGTGTAATTGCCGTCTAGCTTATTCTCCAGCCATTTTGTTAGCGTCCATGTAGTGCATCCATATAGCAGTGTCGATGTGACCGCTGCCTGGAAGAAACTGCGTTTCATTTTATCGGTTAGGTCTGATTTCCATATAATCGATAGCCTATTGATAGCTGTCCATGCTTTCGTTAACCTCGTTTCGATGTCCTTTTCGGTTGATTCGACTCTGCTTCCTAGGTATGTGAATTTGTCTACTAGTTTAAGAGGGGTTCCTTCTAGAGTGGAGATGTCCCCCGTTTGATTATAGCACATATATTCCGTTTTGTGTGCATTAACATAGAGGCCTATGCTTGTTGCTGCTAATTCCAAACTATGCAGTAGTGTTTCGGCTTGGTCAGGTGTATTTGCCAGTATCGCTATGTCATCGGCGTAGTCAGCGTCGGTAATTGTTGTTGCGGGGTATCTTCTGCTTCTTTTCTTCGTCACTTCGAAGCCATTCTCTCTGATTTTGTCAATCGATGTTCTAAGTACGTAGTCTAGACAAATTATAAAGTACGAGGCCAGCGTGTCCCCTTGTAGTACTCCTGCTACAATGTCAAAGTATTCTGTGTCTCCATCTGGTGATCGTACTTTTACTTTAGTGTTTCTATAGAGAATCGTTATTGCCGCTACGGTTTCTTTAGGTATGCCGTACGCTAGTAGGATTTGTTCCATCTTTCCTCTGTGAATGGAATCGAAAGCCTTGGTAAAGTCAACAAATATTAATGTCGCTTGTAGGTTTTTTGCCCGTACACCTTCAAGGATTCTACGGATGGTTAATATTTGTGAGGTCGTGGATCTATTTCTTCGGAAGCCATTTTGGTTTTTTCTAAGTATGTTGTCGATTTTGGGTTCTATGCGGTTTCGTAGTAGGGCATTGTAGATTTTGGCTGCTATGGATGTAAGTGTTATGCCTCGGCTAATCCGAGGTCCCCCTTTTTAGGGAAGGAGGGTATGCATCCCTTCATCCATCTATCTATCGGATTTTGATTGTATACTGCGTTGCAGTGTCGGAGCAGTATGACGTCAAATTGTCTTGTCTTCCATACTTCCGGGGGAATTTCGTCCAGCCCTGCAGCTTTCCTATTTTTAATTTTTCTGAGAACCGAGTCGAGTTCTTCTTGTGTGAACGGTCCTAGTTTAATGTCTAATTGTTTGCTAATTATTCTGGTGATTGGTTCATGTGTTATTTTCGGTGGGTTTCCAAGTAAGTTTTCGAAGTGCTGTTTCCACAGTTTTATTCTTTCTTGTTGGTTTGCTGCTTTCAGTTTTGCTTTGGCTGTGTTCTTTCTTCTACTCACTTCGTTTATTGTTTGCCAGGCTATCCTAGATTGTCTATCTTCCACCGAGTCTCTGATCTTATCTATCTGATTTTGAATGTATTCTTTCTGTTCCTTTATATGCCTGCTAATTGATATTGTGCCGTTTTTAGTTTTAAGGCATTTGTGTTTGTTGGTTTTTTTCGATAGTTTTTGGAGGCTGTTTTCACTAGTGCACGTTTGTCTCTCACCGCTAAAGTTTCCCATGGGACTCTATATTTAGTTTTGAGTTTTGTTGGAATGCATTTCGCTGCTGCCTCGAGGTGTGCATTGACGAAATTTTCATATTCGTCGTTTGGTGTACTTTTTTCCGTCTTTTCTTGTAGTGTCTCGAATCTGTTTCTTAATTCTAATACGTATTTATCTCTTATATCTCTGTTGTTCAATAGGGCCCAGTCATAATGTTTGGTGGTCGCTGTTCGTTTGGCGTTTTTCCGTAGGCTTAACCGTATTTTCGCCGTGACTATTCGGTGATCGGTGGACACACCCTCAAAAGAGGAGTATGCCTCGCAATTCATTGCACTATTTTTCCATTTCTTGTTTATAAGGACGTAGTCTATCTGAGCTTTAGTATTGTTTGCGTACGTGTATGTCCATAGTTTGCCCTTCCTTTTTTGGTAGTTTGTATTGAGGCATGCTAATCTATTTTCTATCATGAAATCTGTTAGATGTTGCCCATTCCTATTTGACGTGTTGTGGAGGCTGTATTTGTTGTTTCCGTTTTTCCCGATTTGGGCATTCAGGTCTCCGCCAATGACTAACATGTTGTGTTTCGGGATGCTACGCACTAATGAGGATAGCTCGAGACATCATAGTAAATTTTTTTATAAGAGTTATGCACTTAAAGTGCTCTTAGAGCAAATTCCAACGCAATTTGCAACTAAATGATGATTTTGTGGAGTCTGTATTCGTGGTGAACATAGTTTTTGAATCGTCCAAAATCTTGATATAATGGATACAACGATGAAATGCTAATAATAATTCTTCGTGTTTTCCTATGTAGAAATATCAATATTGATGGACGGCTATGACAATGGATTTATGAGTTGTTCAGTATTATAATAATTTGGAGTGAGTATGAAAATTCGGGTAATTTGACTATGAACAAGAAAAAGAAAATCTTATTCTAACACTGTCTCTTTCGAAATATTCTCTTTGTGAGCATCCTGGCTTACAAAGAACAACAGTTACATTCCGTACTCTCAGAAATTTTTGGTTGCGCATCTATCTATCTATCTATCTATAGGCCAGAAAACTGCAAGCCGTCTCATTAAAATTGGTTACCTGTTTCGCTAACAGCATAAATCTCGGACTAAGATTGTAAATCAATTGAAGAATGGTAAGGATTTTGCCGTAGCACACAGGATTCCTTTATCGGTGTGAGCAAGTATTTTTCATGTCATTTCAGTTGGAATTATGTAGAACATCGTCTCGACTTTCCGGCTGAACTTCACGTTCATGCTTAGTATCTTGACGTCATCGTCGTCTCGTCAGTTATTTCAAATCTTACATCATTGAATTGACACTTCATTGTTGAAATCATGCATATTGACTAAAAAGTCGTGACAAGAAATAATTACATGACAAGGTTGCATTTTCATTTGGCATTTCCCGCGTGACGCTCTCCGGTGTCTGGGTCTCATTTCGGCTGGCCGTGTCGTGCCGAGCGGTTCGGTCGGATGTAGCTCAGCACTGGATACCTCTGGCCTCAGGGGGCCGTCCCCCAGACTAACCCTCCTCGGAGGGGTTAGGTTTATCGCCTGGCGCCTGAGGCACCCCGAAAAGGGGAATGTCGAAGGGGCCTGAGGCATTTTTGGAACTGCCGGACGCGTGTGGGCTTCGGCCATGCGACCGGACCCACTAAAAAAAAGGCTTGTGCCACACTCGTACGCTGGTGGGGCGTATGACAAATATCGGCATTTCCATTATGTAATGGAAAACCAACAAAATCTGGTAGTGCTCTGAGTTAGTCATAATGATGCTTTGGTCATAAAACTATATACCAAACCCCAGAAACATCATAATTTCCTCCCATCTCTCTCTCTCTCTCTCTCTCTCTCTCTCTCTCTCTCTCTCTCTCTCTCGTCGGTAGTTGTTTTAATATCTTAATCTATTAAGGAGCCAGAAAGAGTTTCGGATAACCACGGCTGGTTTGACTCAGTGTGCTAAAATCAATAAAGACTTTTTAAAAGTCATCCTATCGACTGATAAATTATTTCAGTGTGGAAGTTTTTGTTATCACCAAGGTTAACAGTCACCAAACAGGAAGTCTTGCACTGTCTTTGTGATACTATGAAGGTATGTCGTCCGTGATCAGTGGCAGATTCACCATGATAATACACCGGCACACTCAGCTCAATTTGTTCTGTAGTTTTTTGCGAAATAGTATTGACCAGCATCCTTTATATTCCCCACACTTAGGGAAAGTGATCTGAGGACGTGGAGGTTAATAAAAGAAATATGATAGTACAGATTTTCCCTGTATCAAAAAAGGAGTTTTATCAGAGGTATTTCGACCAATGAAAAGCTCGCAGATATAAGTGTGTTAAATAGCAAGGGTTTGGTTTGGTTTGGTTTTATGGCATATCAACCATTGGTGGTTATTTTATGCCAAATCCATTTTTATGCATATAAACAGTTCTATTTCAAACAATTCAGTTTAGTATAAGTATAGTTTTTTGTTTATACACAGTTAAATTTGAAAACAGTCCTATTTCAAACAATCCAATTTCGCATAAGTACACAGTTTAGTTGATTGGGTTAGAGTTACTATGTTGAGGTTTTAAGGGAGTTCAGGAAGAGATTCCGTCGGAAGAGGCCAGCAATGTTCAAATCGGGTCAGTGGCATTTCCACCTGCACAATGCACCAGTCCACAACTCCATCCTTATCACAGACTATTTGAGCAAGATGGGCATCAAGACAGTTCCTCATCGTCCCTATAGTCCAGAGTTGCTCCCTGTGACTTTTGGTTATTCCCTAAGCTCAGAGGCTGTCGTTATGAGACAATTGAAGAGATGAAAGAGGCTGTGACGAAGGTAATTGACACCCTCACACAAGAGGACTTCCATGGGGCCTTGAAGAAGTTGTTGGAACGGTACAAGTGCATTGCATCCGGAGGAGATTACTTCGAAGGGGACAAGAATTTCATGTGTGTACAATCAATAAAAGTACCCATACGAAAAAAGTCTGGAAACTTATTGTATGCACCTCGTATCGTTTTAGGAAAATTTTACATGAAGCGGGTAGGGACCCTATAACGAGTTTATATATTCAAGCATTTGTGCATGCTCTTCTCCTTTAGTCCCTCTCTCTCTCTCTCTCTCTCTCTCTCTCTCTCTCTCTCTCAATCTATATATACATATATATATATATATTGTGTCCCAGAATCACCAAGTTTATTTGAAATGAAGTCTTTACTTTACGCAGTCGAAAACATCTAAGCAACATAATTTTTCATAATTAAAGAAAGTTGATCTCCATTTTGTAAAAATCTCTTTCAATATAAAACTAATTATAATTAATCCAGAAACAGAAATGTTATTTCATTTCTAAATACCAAGGTGACTTTTGGGACATATTGTACACACTCACACACACACACATTTTTTCAGGCGTCTATTTGACGATATTTTGAAGCAAGACCTTTCCTCTTTTCTTTTTCTTTGTTTTTTTTTTTTTTGCTTACTGCGATATTATTTTTCAAGACCTTACATTCTTTTACACGTATGTTTGCAAGGAAAACGATACTGATGTTTATTTGTCAAATCTTTAGATGGATCACAATTAATTTGTTATTTACTACCATCTTAACTGCCTTTAGAATACATCTAGACTTATGCCCTGGTCGAAAATACAGGGATAAATTGATAATTTGGGCAACTCGACTCTTTGGGTCGCTTGGTTTATCGGACACGATAATTAAGATATGCTTTTAACTTCTAAACTGAAAGATGCGCATCCATGAAGTATTTAAGGATTTAATGAAGTTTTTATTATGAATTATACTTGTGATCGTGTATGTATGTGTTTATGAATTCGAGTATGTATTTATATCTATGTGTATACAGATATGTGTATGTCTTTACGTATGTATGCGTTTACCGAATGTACTCGTGTATAAGTCAATACATTTAAAAAATTGACTTTTGGTTTGTGGTTACCAAATCATTAACGACCCTTTCACTGCCATATGTAACTATAGTCGAATTTCATATTAAGTTCAGTTCGCTAATCCAGATTTTCTGCCCACTTGTGAATTTCGCATAGACATTTCTTTTAGTTTTGATGCCAAATTCGACTATTTTGGTCCTAATTTTCATTCAGATTGTTGCTATAGAAACTCTTAGATGTAAATGATATCAATCTGGTCATTTCGTAAAGAACATGTTCAGAAAGAAATTGTGGGTTATTCAGATTCAGAATTAAGGCAAATTGGTGAATATGAAATCACTATTGATTCCGATGATTCGGATATCGATAATGCATATGTTGCAGTACATTATAGAAAAATACAGAAAAAAAAAAGAACAAGAAAATATGATTTTTATTGTCCTGACGTCAGTTCTTAACATTTGCAGTGGTATTCATAACTTTTTAAAGGTTTTAAAGTTTTCGAATCAATCGTCTTTTATTGTTTTTGCTTTTCTGTAAAACTGGGAGCTGCGTTTCCAAAAATTGCCAAATCATCGAAAAGGCTAATTTATGGAATCAGTTTTTGATGATAAGGTTTGATCCTATACCTTTTATTAGAATTCTAACCTTAAATTTGTACTCATGTTCCGGTTGACAACAATTTTTGCCGAAAAATTTCGTCTTTGAATTTCAACCAATACACAACTATATACGATATTTCTACGTATGTGTGTGTACGTGCGTGCGCAATACTTTTGTATCACCCTAATGTTTATAATAATCGATGTTTTGAGAAATCTTCTGTAGACAAAATAAATTCGTGGAGAATTGAAATAAATCCATAAGCTAACAGGAACCATTTTTAAAAGAATGGATGGTGAAAATTCTCACGTTTAAAGGTCACATTGAAATTTATAAAGCAGTTGTCAATAAATGTCTATTATGTTTACAACAAAATCTAAAGTTTAAACTTTTAGTTAATAACTTTACTAACCTTTTAATGACGTTTTTGAGATTTTGTTTTTGAAGAAAGCATTGCGATATCAAGTTCTAAAGTAGAGGTACTGTAAGCGGCTGTACTTGATAGTTTATTAGGCCGCTTGTTTTTCACCCTTGTGAGGAACAATGGAGCTCAATAGATGTAATCAAAATGAGATTCAAAGTTTAAGAAACGAAATAAACGGACTGAGAGCGTAATCAGCAGAACGAGTTCGAGTTTCCGTCGGAACCGCTTGCTTTTTATTTTGTATCAGTACTCTGAATTCATTTTTTCCTCCCAAGTATCGGTAAATAGCAGGTTAGATAGTGATCTTTAGCAATGTAAAAACTGGTTCAAATAAAGGTTACTCTTTCCCAAAAAACAAAAAACAAAACAAAAAACAAAACAAACCCAAACAAATAAAAACAAATAAAAAAAAATCAAACAAAACAAAAAACAAATAAACAAAGTTATTCCAAATCCGGACCAAAACGGGAGGTACGGTCGTGGGGATGGCAAATCCACCCAGTAAAATCTGCCCGTATTACTAACTACGCTGTTGTGACCCCATGACTATAGGAAATCTCTGGGAACCAATGAATTTATGAATATGATTGAAATCATTAGCTCACGAAAAACAGGATTAATGAGTCATTGTTTCAATAGTTTATACAACTATTCTTTCTTATAAATCAATCAAATTTCTTCAATGCTCTTATTTTTTTGTTACATTTAAGAAAGGTTTGATAGAGATTAAAAAAGCCACATTCTTGACGTGTAAACTAGTAAATAAATTAAAGACTTAAAAATGTCCGGAAAGAATAAAGAGGTTTACATTTGTATTTTCTGAAAAAAATTGTACACACTCGCAGATAGATAGATAGATAGATAGAGAGAGAGAGAGAGAGAGAGAGAGAGAGAGAGAGAGAGAGAGAGAGAGAGAGAGATTTTGTAGGAATTCAACGACCAGAAAAAAAAAGCCAAGGAAAAAAAACCCCCAACAAAATACAAAAAACAAACAAACAAACACACACACACAAAGACAAACAAACAAACAAAAAAAAAAAAACAGCGTTGAGGCGTTTAATGTTTTTTGTTTTTGTATTAAAGGAGGTCGGCATGTTTGACTGAGAAATGAAAGAACGATGAATCATTGTTAAAAGAATCTATTTTTGGGATTGGTGGCATGGAAGGTTAATTTTGTTAACTATGTTAGAACTAAGTAAGCAGCACGGCTCATCTAGTTCAATCACAAATGGAAAACTCCAAAAAAGGAAAGAGGAATGAAAACTTTCTTTCTTTTTATTAAATAAACAATTTTTCATCAAATGTAAGGAGGCGTATGTTGTAGAGTTCGATTTTGACAAGGCGTTTTCATTTATTATTGAGGTCGGGTGCAAGTCTCAGTTACAATTAAAACAATAATTGCTCACCAAAGAATTTAATACGTCAGTCCCATGATAATTGTTACAATTACATATAAATTTCATAAAACTAAATATAACAACTAATATTGGAAAGGTAGTCTTCAAAAATAATAATAGGAGAGTCATTTCAAAGAAAATATTTTCATAGCACCTCGTACATACGTTTTGTTTATTATCTATCTTCTCTGTTTCACATCTCAACAATTAATTTATATCTATCTTATATACCGGTGTCATGTATAGCTCAATCATTGATCAATGGTTATGAAATTATCAATTTTTGAAAATAAGGGTTGGTATAGTCCTTTCCATGTTTAGATTGATTCATTTAAACGGCATGTCAACCCATTTGGCTTATTTTATGAGTAGAAGTTTGGGAATTGCGTTAATTGTACGTTTGCAGGGAACGAATAAATAAATAAGAAATAAAAATAAATAAAAAATTTAAATTGAATTAAAAAAGAAAACTATTAAATTTGCAAGACCCCCCAGAGGTCCCTGACAGGAAAAAGGGACGACGCATGCGTAAAGAAAAAAGCGATCTCCCGACAGGGGGAACTGGCTCTTCCTCTTTCCGGCAGTGACCGGCGAATTGACAACACCATTGCTGACTGGTGTCTGGGCGCCACGCATACGTCTTTGGACGAGGCGTTGGTTAGTCCCTTTCACCCAGTAGCAGCTCTCTCTCGGTTAACAGTATGCCGAAATATAAAGGGCTACGAAATGGAACTACAAACTTAATTGGACTTTGACAAACTTCCAAAAGAAACTAACCCTTATGGGAGCTTTAAATACCAAATGAGGACAAGCATTTGCAAGAAACGACTAACGTATTTTTAGACACCTTAACTGGGGGATTCAACCATTTCAATTGTATTCAGGGAAAACTCCCTCACCCACTGGAATGGTTGTTGAACCCAGGAAATAAAGGAAGAATATAAAAGAAACGTCTTCGTCTCCTATCTGTTGCTGTCTTCTTTTGTATAATTCTTTAGGGGCCTTTCTTGTTCAAGGAGTTACACCAACTAGCCAACGTGGGGTAAAATAAAATAACCTCATAATGGAATCAGATATCAAACGGCAACACAGCTTTGCCCTTGACTTTCAGTTTGATCCCCACACGTTGATATCTAATATTTTTGTGTAGTTGTTGCTTAAGTTGTTTTCTTTTTACACATAGTCCTATCGAATACGTATAATTTTTTATAAATGTCTTTGACCGATCCATAGATAAGACCCAAATAGGTACTACTATCCTGAGTCAGAGTGGACCGGGGAGTAATTGCAATGAAGGGTACTCGACATTCTCCAGATTTACAAAACTGAAGGCTCACCATCAGATGCAATTTAGTGTCATGTCCAAGAAACCACCTTTTAGAGCGAGGGTCTAACTCGTCTGCAGAGCGGATACAGTAAGGGTATTTTAAGCCTCACAGAAAGTGTGGCATTATATTTAGAGTTTCAGCCTCACAAAATTATTACCCCATTAGTCGACTGTAAAATTTCAACTATACACGAGTATATATGTTAGCTGTTATTATTATTTTTTATTGTAACATGACCCGTTATTACCATCTTGATTGAAAGAAAAAGAAACGATGAAGAATTGATAATCAGGGGAAAGAGGATAAAAGAAAACAGTAAGCGAATTATGAAACGGTCTTTGGTTGAATTATAATATGTTTATAAAGATATTTAGAATAGAGACAAACCAGAAAAATATATCAAGTCTTTCAATCATTATGACGAACAGAAGACTATAAATTATAGTAATATTTACCTGGTTTAAACTTGGGCTCACCTGGGAAAATGATATAAATTGGTCACGGTCGGAATTTGAACAAAATCTGCTGCTTTTATTTTTCCAGTTTCGCTAATCGTTGCTTTCGAAATTGTGTTATAATAGAATAATCGTATACGTCATTATATTTGTTTGAGAGTTGCTTCAAATCGTCTTCAGACCACGGCGCAATATGCATCAAGTTGGATTTGGTCGAAAGCGAGAAAGTTTTCAGCATGAAGGAAATACACGCGGAACCACCTTCCCCGTGGGATTACGTAAGAAACGGTTACTGTAAAAGCGTAATAACATCAACCGCCGAAAGTAAACGCGTTTTTTTTTTGTTTTTGTTTTTTTAAATCACAAAATGCACTCAGAAAATGAAAATTAACGTCCAATGTAGTCTGTATTTAATTGATCTGGCGTATATATATATATATATATGATTCTCTTAATACCCTGTCCGGTAGCAAAAGCTGCTTGGTAGCGCCAGGAGTGGCAGTACCGCCTTGAGCTACCGAAACTGTGTTATCACCCCTGGTTGGCGGCTGATGAGGACATGGTATCGCACGTGCTTTCACACGTTGTATGATGAAAAAAAAAATTGTTATTTTCATTCTATAAGAGTTTTTTCGCACCAGTTTTAATTGGTGATTTTTCACTTAAGTTTGAGTGACAGAAAATTTCTTCGGATGTCCAAACATCTCAGTATTCGAGCTGATTTTAAAAGTTCTATGGCCTGGATTGTTTCGATTCTGCCTTTGATCTCCAGTTACTCAAATCTCTCTTCCAGGACTTTGTCGACCGTTCAAAGAGCTCCAACTTAAATGGGTATCTCTGTCACTTTCATGTTCCACAGCTTTCTCAGCTCTCTCGCAAGATCTTTACACTTTCTTTTATTTTTACTCTATAGTCCACTAATTCACCATATAACTAGGGCTTTTCTTCTTGTTCATTAACACTAGGTCTAGTCTTATGACTGAGTATTGGTGATTGATTTATATCTCAAAGTCCCAGACAATTTTATGTGTCTCATTTTCAATGGCAGATTCTGGTTTATGCATATAACATTATTATTTTACTTATTTGAGAGTTTTTCACACCAGTGTTAGCTGATGGTTTTCCATTGGAGTTTGAGTTACAACAAGTTTAGTATTATTATTATTATTATTATTTACTCCTTTAGAGTTTTTCACATCAGTGTTAGCTGATGGTTTTTCACTGGAGTTTGAGTGACAGCAAGTATCCTCAAGTCTCCAGGACTCGTCTCAGGAGTCTGGCCGTTCTCAGTAATACTGTCATTTGGATAGTCTCTTCCCGTTCGCCAACTTCCAAGTCCTCCAGGCCTTTTAATAATCCTTTAGTTATTGTGCCAAAAGCATCTCTTACAATCGGTACAATCGTCACTTTCATGTTCCGCAACTCTTTCAATTCTCTAGTAAGGTTGAGGTACTTATCCTTCTTTGCACATTCCTTCAGATTTATTCTCTGATCCGCCGGCACAGCAAAGTCGACACTTTTACTAATTCTCTTCTTTTTGTTGATTATTATAAGGTCTGGTCTTCTGGCCGGGATTAGGTGATCCGTTTGTATGGTAAAGTCCCATAGGAGTTTATGCGTGTCATTTTCTAGGACAGGTGCTGGGTTGTGCATATACCATTTGTTAGTATGGTCAAATTTAAATTTCTTGCACATTTCCCAGTGGATCACCATGCCAACCCAGTCGTGTCTCGACTTATACTCCTTCTGTGCTAATTTTCTGCATTCGCTTATTATGTGATTGATCGTTTCGTCTCTGTCATAGCCTACATTTGCTATTTTGTTGCGTCTTATCTATTCTCGCTTTGATATGATTGGTTCTTATGGCGTTGTCCTGTGCTGCTATTAGGAAAGATTCCGTTTCTCTCTTAAGGCTTCCTTTTCTTAGCCTGGTCCAAGTTTTCTGGTGTGAAATGTTGTTTATTAGTCGTTTAAGGCGGCCATAGAGTTTTTTTTCTCCCCATTTTTGTTTCCTAGTTGTTGTCATTCTATCGTCTATCGTGTTGTCCGTATCGTTTCTGATGGCTGTAATCAGTCCTCGTTCGTGTTTTTTTATGTAGTCTTCGAGCCGTAGAATCGATACGTCTACGCTGTTTTCGATGCTGGCAAGTCCTTTTCCTCCCTCTTTTCTAGATACATATTGTCTGTGAACGTCGTCTCTGGGATGTAATACCTTATGCATGGTCATTAGTTTTCTTGTTCTTTCATCCATTTGTTTAAGTTCATCTCTGGTCTACTTCAGAAAGGGTCCCAAATATCTAACGAGGGGTACAACCCAAGTGTTTATTCCTTTGATGAGGTTTCTGCAGGAGAGTTTTGTCTCGAGTAGTTTTCTAGTTCTGAGATATTCTTTTCGAATCTTGTCTTTCATTTCCACTTGTTTGATGGTGTCAGCCTCCAAGATACCCAAGTATTTGTAGGTTTCATTTTCTCCGAGCGTTCTAATTTTATCGTGATTTGGTAGTTCCATTCCGTCAGTCATATGTCGTTTGCCACTTTTCATGACGAGCATGGCATATTTTTCAATGACAGATTCCATTTCCATGTCCTGACTGTATATTCTAACGGTGTGTATGAGAGTTTCCAGTTCTTTTTCATTTTTTGCAAATAGTTTAATATCATCCATGTACATTAGGTGATTGATCTTCTCTTGCGATCCGCTAAGTTTGTATCCGGCTATGCATTTTCTGAGTATGTGGTTAAGTGGCATCATGGCTATTATGAATAGTAGGGGTGATAGTGCATCTCCTTGGAGAATCCCTCTTTGGATCTTTGTTTCAGCTAAGCTTCTTCCTCGTGCTGTCAGCTTCACACATCAGGTTTGCATGGTCTTTTCGATGAAGTTTATGACTTCATGTGATATTGTGTACATTTGAGATAGTGTATTATCCAGCTTTGTGGAACCATATCATATGCCTTTTTGTAGTCAATCCTGACTATAGAAAGATTTTTCCGTCTTGTCTTGCTCTCATTTAGGATGTGCTGATCTATGTAAAGTAATTTTGCTGTGCCTCTGGATCTTTCGCGGCATCCTTTCTGTTCATTAGGGAACAATCCGCGGCTTGTTAGCGAGTTGTAAATCTTTTCTCTTATTTGTGCTGTTAGTATTTTCCACATCATTGGTAGGCAGGTTATCGGTCTGTAATTGTTTGGAGCAGTTCCTTTACTTGGGTCCTTTTGGATTAATGCAGTCTTTCCTTTGGTCATCTAGTCAGGTACTTGTGCTCCTTGTAGGCATCTGTTCATTTCTAGTGCTAGTCTGCCGTGAATGGAGGTGAATTTCTTGAACCAGGATCCATGTATTCCATCATGGCCTGGTGTTTTCCAGTTTGATATTCTTTTTAGTGTTGTTTTGAGTAAGTCGATGTGTATTTCCGTTTTGGGGCCTTCTTCAAGTCCCTCTAGTTCTCTTGTAATGTTGTTAATTCATTCAGCATTTTCGTTATGTTTTTTGGTTGCCATATTTTCGTCCAAAATCGTTCGGTTTCTTTGATATTTGGTTGTTTGTATGTTTTCGTGTCACTCCCTCCCAATTGTTGATAGAATTTTCTTTCGTTGTTTTGGAAAGTCCTGTTTTGTCTGTATTGTTTTACCCTTTGTCGATATCTCTTTAATCTTCCTTCTTTCGCCAGCACCTTCTGGTTTATTTCCTCAAGTTGTACTGTTATTTTTTAATGTGTTGCCTGTTCCTTTTTGTTCTCGCTTATTTCAGCGCCTCTCTTTTTCTTATCATTCTTGCTTGTTTTCGTAGTTTTGTTATTTGCGTTTCCAGTCTAATTTCCCATCCCAGTTTTGACTGTTTCTTCGTGCTTTTTGAGGGGGATCCCAATTTTCTCACAAACTGATTTTGCACCTACATAGATTAGTTCATTTAACTCGGTTATATTATTCGTTAGTATATAAGGTAGTATGTGATTTATTTTATTCGTTTCTATCTTAAGTGTTTTCGATTCTATGTTTCTTAATGATGGTAGAATAGTCTTTTAACTACTCATGATTTTCTTTACATTCTCTAGATCTGTCTTTTGTTCTTGTGATAGTGTTTCTTCATGGTTGCTTGGTAGTGTATCGTTTGGAAGTGTGGTGTTTTCATTTTCCGAAATTGGCAGTTCTTTTTCGTTGGATTGTTTTTGTTTGACACCACTTGATGTGTCTGTTACTGTATTATAGTTTTATTTATGTGCTTTTTGATGGATTTCTCGTATTTCAAGGTCAGAAAACCAACCCTTCTTAATTATTGTTCTAACTTGATCGGCTAGTTGTCTGAAATTTCGCACATGCTTGCCAGATCTCTATTATTCTTTTCCTGCATCCTCTTTGTGAAGGGTTGCTCCTAAAATAGCCATTGTAGTGCAAGTTGATTATCTTCCGTAGTCCATGTTTTGCGTTTAGGTCTCTGATCGTTGTGGTTTCTTACGTCGTCGTTTATGTACCTGAAAAAAGAGCAGCCAACTTTCGTAGTATGACGATCGGGTCTCCCATGTTGGCTCAGGAGAGCACCTGCCGATCATGACACCCGGGCCTGTTGCCTGGGTCCCACGTTGTGTAATATTGTGATTGGACATTTTAATCATGGGTGGTATATTGTGGCTATACCAGACCCAGTGGTTGTTTATGATCTGCGCGCCTGACACAGATGTGGCCAAGAACAGCTATGATGGCTGTACATAAAAAAAAAAATAAAAAAAAAATACAGTTAAGTTTTAACTTAGTTAAAGTCCGTTATGCTCTTTTTCGCTTTTGGGTCAAAGGCCCTGTGCTAGTTTCTAGTTTTCCTATATCGCCTTCATAGTTGATTTCAATGGTCCTATTTTTAGATAATTCCTTAAGGGGCTGATTACTTTTATAGATAGAAGTTTCTGATGAGTGCAGTGAAATTAGAGCAGAACGGTGAGAATTACTGATTTTTATGCGCTAAATTTAAATAAATCTTACATATTTCATCATTGTTTAGTTGGGAAAAGAAGAGCCAATTAGAAAAGATTCTTCATTTAAAAAAAAATAAATTACAGATAGTACACCACAACATTTTACAAATATTCGAACAAATTCAATGTTGTCTTTTTTCTTTTTTTAAAATAAGAAAGTTTTACTAACCTCCTGTATGGGATATGTGGAATTATCTAGATTTACAGCTTTTTCTTTCGAATTCTGATACCTAACTGCAAAGTAAAAGACTCCTTTTTTATAGCTTTTCAAGAAAGTTCTATTCTAAAGTTAGTAGGGTGTGTGTGGAGCGTTTAAACTTCACAGGTTCTGCTTTATCCATTAGTTTAGAAAGTCTGTCTTTCATTTGTGGTATTACTGATTTTTGCGCACTAAATTTAAATAAATCTTAGATATTTCATCATTGTTTAGCTGGTAAAAGAAAAGCCAATTAGAAAAGATTCTTCATTTTAAAAAAATAGATTACAGATAGTACACCAGATTATTATTATTATTATTATTATTATTATTATTATTATTATTATTCCTTGCGAGGTTGTTGAAGTCTGAGTGACAGCAGCTCTACTCAAGTCTCCAGGACATTCTCAGTATTCTGGCCGATCTTAACAATGCTGTAGTTTAGATGTATCTGCTTGTCATTCGATTTCCTACTCTTCAAACCCCTTTATCAAGATTTTGGGGACCGTTCCAAGCACACCAACCACCACTGGAATCACTGTCACCTTCATATTCCATTGCTTTTTCAGTTCTCTGGCAAGATCCAATTATTTGTCTATCTTTGCGCTTACTTTATTTTCACTCTGATGTCAACCGAAACAGCAAAATCGACTAGACAACAAGTTCTATTTTCTTGGTAATTAACACTAAGTCTAGTCTTTTGTCCAGGATTAAATGATCTGTTTGTATTTCAAAATCCCAAAGAATTTTATGCGTCTCATTCTCTAGCATGGATTCTGGTTTATATAAACCGATTTCCTCTTCTTACTTAGGTCTGACTAAGAACAAAATCTACCAATGAGTTGATGTGATCAGCTCGCTCTAACGGTGACTCCATAGCCTTGAGAGGATTAAACCTGGAGAGGAGTAAACCGCTTTAAAAATCACAACTTTACAGGAGTTGTTCATACCTGATGCATACAGTAACAAACTGATGTGTTGTGGTTTAATGTGACATATCTCGTAAAATTTTATTTGAAGTCGTGGCAAGGGGAAATATGCAATAAAAATGCTTTTTACGATAGAGGTGCCTCAAGTAAAGTTATTTTTATATGGATTTGACAATCTTCACCAAAATGTAAATAAATGACAAAAAATATCCGTCAATTAATTGTTTGGAGGTAGGAAGGGTATTTAGTTGAGTCCCCAATCTCCAAGGATCATTATTAGCATTAGTATATTTGTGATATATTAAAACAAATAAACAGAAGGAAAGACAAGCTCATTTACACATTGAGAAACATTTAATGTATACACAATACACATACAAATAGTTTTGAAAAGAATACAAAAATATGTCCAAACTGACAAAATATGTACATATTGTTTTATTAACAAGCAGTAAGTAAAAGGAGAACAAAAACAGAAAAAATGGTTCATTTGTGATTGATGGACAGTAAAATGATCATAGTCATGTTGGCTTCGCTGTTCAATGACCAGGAGGGAGACAACGTCTCTACTATTCAAAGAACAGGCGCAAAAGAGATTGCGCATGAACATCGGGAATCACTATATAACACACCCACTCTCAAAGGGAAAAAGTTATTTATTGTCTCTCTGCAATAATAAGGATTATACAAAATACTTTGTTACATATTTACACTTGAACAGTTCTTTAAATAGGTAAATTCGTGTCATAAAATGAAATTAATCGAAACATTCCTACAAAAATATAAATCGACACCCAGGAACACTAATACGAGGTGCATACGATAAGTTGCCAGACCTTTTTCGTATGGGCACTTTTATTGGTAGTTCACACATGAAACTCTAGTCCCCTTCGAAGTAATCTCCTCCGGCTGCAATGCACTTGTACCGTTCCAACAACTTCTTCAAGGCCCCATGGAAGTCCTCTTGTGTGAGGGTGTCAATTACCTTCGTCACAGCCTCTTTCATCTCTTCAATTGTCTCATAACGACAACCTCTGAGCTTAGGGAATAACCAAAAGTCACAGGGAGCAACGTCTGGACTATAGGGAGGATGAGGAACTGTCTTGATGCCCATCTTGCTCAAATAGTCTGTGATAAGGATGGAGTTGTGGACTGGTGTATTGTGCTGGTGGAAATGCCACTGACCCGATTTGAACATTGCTGGCCTCTTCCGACGGAATCTCTTCCTGAACTCCCTTAAAACCTCAACATAGTAACCCTAACCCTAACCCTTTGGCCAATAAACTCTGGTGTATTGACTTCCTCACACCTCTCATCATCCCTCACAGACTCCCTGCCTTCCTTGAATCTCTTATGCCTCTCAAAAACTGATACTTGATTCATGCAAGATGGTCGAAAAGCAGTCTGAAGCATTCCATACGTTTCTGTAGTATTTTTTCCAAGTTTAAAACAGAATCTTATTGCATATCGTTCATCTAATGTGTCCTCACTTTCAGATTGCATGATTTTTGAAATTCGGCAGCTGTGACAATCAGGCTTTAGTAGGATATATTCCAATTGCTGTTGTAGCTGTTAATTTGAACCTGAAATCATAAAAATTGGTCAGTCATCTCATAAGATATATAGCAATAACATAGGGAATTTTCAAGAGTCTACGACAATTTTAAATGCTCATACGAAAAAGTCTGGAAACTTATCGTATACACCTCGTATATATATATATATATATATATATATATATATATATATATGAGTGTGTGTGTGTGTGTGTGTGTGTGTGTGTTCATGTGTGTGTTTGTTTTGTAAAATATAATAGAGCTTATACATCTTTTTTTTTCGGGAAGTCATTTATCTGTTTACATATTGTTGAGATGTTCAACCATTTACTGGATACTGCCAAACAAAGTACCTTGAACAGTGAATGTTTCTAATGAAGCCAAAAGTAATCTCACCTTTTCAAATTTTCTTCCGTACTTGTTGGGAGTAAATGTCATCGGATAATATTGCAAGTGAAAGTATTACTCTATTTTAACTGGACTGGCTGCATAATTTACAGTTTTTGGCGATACACACGTATTTCTTATACAATTTTGTAAGGAGTAGATATTTCTGTCTCTACATTCATGGAGCAGTCATTTACTAATCTTAGCTTAATTTGGCACAAGGCCAGAAGTATTAAGAATCAAACCCACTAGAAATAGAGTGCAGGCTTAACTCTTAAACTAATAAACCACACAAAATACCCTTTAAAAATTAATCCTAGCTTAGATTTGGCACTAGGTTACAAATATGTATTTACTCTATTCCTTCGCCAGAAGCAAGAGGAGATACAAGGTCATTTTTTGACAGAGTACAACTTCTTTGGAATTCAGAGTTTTCTTTCTCCTAGACTGATTGCTATACCAAGGTTAAAGAGCCCACACCACCCTACTATTTACCCATGGCTGGAAGGAGAACAGTTGGATTCATATATTTCCCAATGATATAAGCGCTATGTAAAACAACCTCGTCAGAGTATGAGGCTCCAAGTGTGGATGAAACTCACTAATTGATCTGATTGCTAAGCACACTATAAAGATATTGACATGTAGATGTATATTTGGATGTATGTATGTGTATGTGTGTGTATATATATATATATATATATTTGTATTTATTGTAATATTGTTATAAAAAAAAGATCGTGAGTGAGGTTGTTTGAGAGAGAGAGAGAGAGAGAGAGAGAGAGAGAGAGAGAGAGAGTAATGTTGAAATCAATCATATGGCAAGTGGGTGTGATCATTGGCAGATTTAAAGATTTAAACTTAGAAGCCATTGATCGCATAGGGGAGGACCATGACAGTCACCAAGCGCCGTTGACTCTGTGTCTATGCTCTATCACTGATATTGAGAATTCTTTATTTATAAACGTACCAAACTATATTAACCTCGGAATCAGAAAGAACTACAGAGGCATAACTCTTTTTGTTATTACTGCTAAAATTTATAATGTCCCGCTTCTCAATCGTATACGACCTGATGTTGAGAACATTCTTTGGAAAAATCAGAACTGTTTTCGGAAGAATGAATCCACAACTGACTATCCATTAAATCATTGAAGGAGTACGCACAAAAAATGTCGAGACAACACTCTTGTTTGTAGATTTCTCCCAGGTTTTTGATTTCTTACATTGAGGAAAGATGGAGTAAATGATTTTAGCATATGATTTTCACAAAGAAACTGTTACCGCTTTAAGGATGCTCTAAAAAGACACGAAAATCATAGTTCGCTTACCTGATGGTGGCACTGATTTATTTTACATCATTGCTGGAGTCTTGCAAGGAGATACGTTGATATGATTTATATTCATAATCTGCCTAGATTATGTATTGTGAACGTCAACAGATCTAATGAAAGAAAATAGTTTTATACTAAAAAAGGCAAGAAGCAGACGATATTCCGCAGAAAATATAACTGATGCAGACTGCGCAGATGATCTATTACTTTGGCCAAACACATCTGCATAAGCTGAATCATTGTTGTTTAGCCTGGAGCAGACAGCAAAAGGCATTAGTCTCTAGGTGCCCGTGGTGTAATGGTTATCGTCGTAGGGAATGGACACGGCGACACGAGTTCAAATCCTGGATGAGACTGATTGCATTTCACATTGCACTAATACCCTTGGGAAAGGTATGAATCCAATTATTCTCCCTCCAGCTATGGGTAAATAGTAGGGCAGACTAGGTTCTTCAGCTTTGGTGAGGCAACTAGTCTAGGAGAAGGAAAACTCTGAATTCAAACCTGTTAAACTCCGCTTAAAAATTGACCTTGTGTCATATCCTGCCCGAGCGGAGGGGTTGGGTAAATAGGATTAGTCTCTACGTGAACAAAGATAAAACAGAATTCATGTGTTTTAATCAAGTCGATGCTATCTTCTTATTAAATGGCAAGCCTCTGAAATTAGCAGACCAGTTCACATTCCTCGGTAGCAATATCTCATCCACTGAAAGTGATATCAACTTACATATAGGTAAAGCATGGATTGCTATTAACCGGTTAACGACCATATAGAAATCTGATAAAAATAAAATGGGGATTCTTCTAAGCTGAGCTTTGTCAGTACTACTGTATGGTTGCACAACTTGGACTTTAATGAAAGTTTGGTGGGAACTACATATGTTGTGGGCTGTTTTGAAAAAATCCTGGAAGCAGCACTCAACAGAACAGAAGCTGTAAGGCCACTTACCACCAATCTCACAAACCATCCAAGTAAGACGAGCTTGATATGCTGGGCACTGATGGAGAAGTAGGGACAAATTTATAAACGATGTTCTCCTATGGATTCCTACACAGAGTGTTAATCGACCAAGAAAAACTCACATACATTAGCTCAATGTGGACACTGAATGCTGTCAAAAGAACTAACAGAAAGCAATGACCGATAGGAATGGAGAGAGAGAGAGAGAGAGAGAGAGAGAGAGAGAGAGAGAGAGAGAGAGTATAATTGATCCGTGCTGTCAGCCTCCCTTAATAATGATGACGCTGATGATGATGCGTGTGTATGTGTACGTGTTGTACGTCACCAGAAGAGTCCACAACATAAAGATGAGCAAATTGTCTATCTTAAGGAATTGTTATTCCTAAAGATAGACAATTTGCTCATCCACTTGGCGGTTTACTTTTACACTTACTTACCCTTTGAATTTTATTTACACAACTTCACATTTTATACTTATCAATTGTCAATTCACTAAAAGTATCTTATTCTGAGCCTTCTGCGAATTTCGATAGCAGTACATCCTTCTTTGGTCAAGAACTTGATAATTGTTCTTTGTTTCTGTTTTCTATTCCTTATCGTGTAACACTTGAAATTATAGACACTACATCTGTCATGTCGTAAGAATTGCTTTATCTGATAGTATAGAAGAATTACATTACAATTAATTGTTTTAAAAAAAGAAAATTGCAAACAGGCATTACTTTCACTTGTCTGTATATATCAAACAAACGGAATTTTTTTTTGTCTAGCTCGCTGTTTCTAATTTGCCATGTTTTGTCAGCTTTTTTTACAAGACGTTGATTGGGAGTCTGATCTGCACTCGCTGATTCATAAACATAGCTTTGTGACAGACTTGGATGAGCTATGAAAATTCAGAAATAATCAAACGGAAATTTACAAAGTAACTCCAAAATTATATTTTGTAGTTAAAATTTTCCACCTATATGCGCCGATACTTAAGAGAGAGAGAGAGAGAGAGAGTGTGTGTGTGTGTGTTAGGAGGAGAGAGAGAGAGAGAGAGAGAGAGTATATATGTGTGTGTGTGTGTGTGTAAGGAGCAAAAGGCATTAAGCAAAAGAGAGAGAGAGAGAGAGAGAGTGTGTGTGTGTGTGTTAGGAGGAGAGAGAGAGAGAGAGAGAGAGAGAGAGAGTATATATGTGTGTGTGTGTGTGTAAGAGATAGAAAGAGAGAGACGATACTTAAGAGAGAGAGAGAGAGAGAGAGAGTGTGTGTGTGTGTGTGTTAGGAGGAGAGAGAGAGAGAGAGAGAGAGAGAGAGATTATATATGTGTGTGTGTGTGTGTAAGGAGCAAAAGTCATTAAGCAAAAGAGAGAGAGAGAGAGAGAGAGAGAGAGAGAGTGTGTGTGTGTTAGGAGGAGAGAGAGAGAGAGTATATGTGCGTGTGTGTGTGTAAGAGATAGAAAGAGAGAGACGAGTAGAAGGTTGAACTGACAGAGAAGGAAGAAAGTAGCAGCGTAGTGGTTTGCTTCTATTATACATAACGGAAGTCTCCTCTGCCTTTTCGGCGCCCTTTTCGATCTATATACCCCCAACCAAGATATTTTGGCAGAGACGACCTTTCAAGATTAAAATTGTATCCGTTCTTTGACTTTTGATAGGGTGGCTTTCAACTAACTCTACTTTTTCTTCTTCTCAACGTTTTTTTCTTCTTTCTTTTTCATCACTTTCTATTTTCATTCCTCCTATCTAAAAGGTGTTCGTGAGCAATGCTCTTTAGACGCTTTCTGGGTTGATACCTCAGTATCTATAAAAAAGAAAAGAGAAAGAAAATGAAATGGCAAAGACGTGAGAGAAAGAATTTCTGGAGAGATCGAAGAGGGATTTTCAAAGAAAAAACGAAAGCGTTTAAGTTATATATATATATATATATATATATATATATATATAGCCTTTTGTTACTTTTTATCAACATATACGTACCTACATATTTTCACAGGAACAAATAAACAAGTATAAGAGAATAAGTGTTTTTTTTTATCTATCAATAATCATTCCTTCAAAATACAGAAAATGTGGCACGAGGCCAAAGGTATGGGAGGAGGGATGAGATATGCTGTATTCTACAAAATTAACCTTACTAGTCCTATTCACTGACCCACGCGTTCTTTATTGTTCCTTTTATCACAACATAGCATTTATCCTAAAATTTTTCTTCCACTCCGCAATCACCACAAAGCCACGACTTCTCTATGAAAATTTAATGTGTTTGGAGTAAGTATTTACAATACAATTTAAAAATTTCAGAAGAACAATGATTTTTTTCATAATACAAGAAAAGATTTCCTCAAATGCAATGATATATATATATATATATATACAGAAAACTTTTAGTACGAGTCCCCCACCAATCTATTATGACAGAATATTCTATCAAACCACCGAAAAATGATGCGACAGAAGAAAATGTTTGAAATAGTTTTATATTATCGAAGAATATTGCTTTCATTCATGTAATGGAGTGAGTTTCTCTCTGTCTGTGTCTGTCTCTGACTGTCTGTCCGTCTCTCTTTCTCTCTCTATCTCCCTACCTCTCTCTCTCCCTACCTCTCTTTCTCTTGGGTGAAAAGTCATGTAGATAATTTTGACGTTCCCATGGGGGCTTACGACACTGCTCAGGCAGCTGACTTTGTAGGAATGTATATCTTAGACACGTTGGGTCGTATCTTCGACTTTGAGCAGGTGGGACTTTACCGAGATGACGGAACTTTCTTCATCCCGGACAGTAACGGCCCCAAGATCTCTAATATACAGAAGAAAATTATTAGGGCTTTTAAATTGCTAGGTCTACGAATTCAAATAGCCTTAGACTTAAAGATAGTTGACTTTCTTGACGTCACACTAAGTTTAAATAACGGCACTTTCAAACCGTTTAGTAAGAACGATTCCGCCCCCGACTATGTAAATATTGCCTCGAATCACCCAAGATTGGTACTGGGGCAGATTCCTAATGCCGTGAACCAGAGGATTAATAGGCTATCCTCATGTAAAAGAATTTTTGAGGAGAACATAGGTATATATGATGATGGCCCCAAGAACAGCGGATTCCAAGGGAGACTGGAGTATATAACCCCGGTGGACCCTGGCTTTAAGGATAGAAGTAATAATAGTGGGGCCCGCACACTCGTCAAAGAAAGTGACAACAATAATAATGATCACTCAAATAGACGAGGAAGAAATAGAAATAGAAAGGTAATCTGGTTTAACCCGCCTTTTTGTAAACTTACCAACACTAATATAGGTAAATACTTCCTACATATCCTGGATAAAAACTTTAATAGGGATAATCTATTAAGGAAAATCTTTAATAGCAACACAGAAAAAATTACTCTTGCACCAAGAATATGCATAACATTTTAAACAACCATAACAGGAGGTTACTAGATGAACTAATTAAAAACGGTGGGAGACCAGATGTGGCGTCTTGTAACTATAGAAGTAAAGGGGAATGCCGCTTGAGCGGACGTTGCAATTCGATAAACGTCGTATACCAGGCATGCGTTTCTCTCATGGAACATAATAATGATAGGGAGAGAGTCTATAGAGGCATCTCCGCAGGGAATTGGAAACAAAGATTGTATAATCACAGACATTCTTAAGAATCAAACCGCCCAATCTAAATATTTTGGGAACTGTAAAGATCAGGGGCTGACCCCACCAATTAAGTGGAAAATAGTCAGGCAGTCTTCTACCGAGAATAGCTTCAATGGTAGATGTAACTTGTGTATTGATGAAAAAATTAGTAGAGTTAATTTCAGAGATCGCAGACTACTGTTAAACGAACGAAATGAACTCGTGTTTAAATGTAGACATAAAGGATAATTCAAATTATCCTAATTAAGGGTAACAGAGGCCCCTATTCTAGACTATAGTAAGGACAGCGATGAGAATTTTATTGGAAATTAATAGCAATTAATTTAGGTATTGATATCATTAGGACGGGGAGATTTATATATAGATGATGATTCTATGAATTTTGGATATTAATCCAAAAATTAAGGCCTTTGTTTCTGGGGAGTTAATTCCCCTTGACCATTTTAAGGGTTAATTAAAGGTACATGGTAGTTGCCAAAAAAGTTTTTTACTTTCATTCTATTTAGCTATCTTTATTCTAATTTGGTTTAAGGGGAATATCTAAAATCACACCAGCTGAGATAAAGCATATGTAAGACGATTAAAGGAAGAATATATATGGGGAGAGTCATTTAATTTATGAGCTTAGATTGTTTAGAAAACCCCATCTGCTATGGGATTCCTGGCATGTGCTCAAATTGGGATGGGTTGACCTACAGAAACACCCTGCTCCTGTTTCTTAATGTTTCTAATACCTATTGTTTTGACCCCCCTCTGCCCTCCCCAGAGAATTAAAATTAATTTTTTTCTTTTTCATCGTACACATATGAACTGTAATTACACATTTGCTGTTCCGCAACCTTAAGTCTCATATGTAAAAAGTCATCTGATGAGACAGAGAGTATAATAATATTCTCCTGCGAAATACATTTATAATGACTACTTAACCAGGTTTGAGTTTCCTTCTATTTGCTCTCTCTCTCTCTCTATATATATATATATATATATATATATATATATATGATATGGCTGTGTATTTCGAGCTCTTGAAAATCAGTCCTTCCTCCCCCGACAAAAAAACAAAAAAAAAACAAAACAAAACAAAACAAAACGAAATCTTTCTAACAAGATTTCTGGCTGAAATAGTGAAAACAATCTTTAAAAATCTCAGATATATTTCACTACTTGTTTTTCAACGAATATATCTTTTGTTTTAACTTAACAGTAAATACTTGTGTCTATTTATTATAACATTATATGCGGGAAATTTAATAATACGACATCGGGCTGAAAAGATGCGTGTGTCAGTGCCTGTGTCTGTGTGAATAAGTGATGTGTTCCGCTGACCCAAACATTGAGCGGTTAACATCAAACATTCTAGTGGTGATTGAGACAGCAGCTTAATCTGGGTCAAAAACATTTGTTTTGAAAAAATACATCAAATAAAGAGAAAATGTCGTTTTGTTTTCTTAGAATGGTCAGTTGTCAAGTGTTTGCTGAAGTAACCTCCGCAAGCACAGATATTTGATGAATTGTACTTAGAAAAATGTACTTAAATGAAAAAATTCTTATACTTTAAATTATACATATAATAAATTATGTTAACATTAATAATCTCGGGTCACCACTGATATATATTTGACCTCTACAGGTATGTATACTCATGTATATATTCACTTAATATGCATATATAAGTCGAAGCATTTTTTATCTAAAAATTAGGTCTTCAAAATTTAACCTAATTTGTGGGCCAAAATTGGCACATTGGATAACATATAATAAATTTCTAAAGTTTGAAATTCAAAGAACTGGGACAACTGTTGGCTTCAAAAATTGATTCCATTAATTAGTGATTACTCTAAATCAAGGGCTGACAAACATGAAATCGACTTATACACGAGTGCATACGGTGTCTGTGTATATGTATGCGTGCGTGTGTGTGTCTCTCTCTCTCTCTCTCTCTCTCTCTCTCTCTCTCTCTCTCTCTCTCTCTCTCAACGTGCATGTTGGTTGGTTGGTTGGTTGAGTTTTATGGCATATCAACCTATATAATGCCAAATCCATTTTTATGCAAATTGTCAGCTCTATTTCAAACAATTCAGTTTAATTGTCAAAACAGTTCTAATTCAGCTAATTCAGTTTAGTATAAGTACAGATTTTGTTTACTCACAGTTAAATGTCAAAACAGTTCTATATCAAACAATTCAATTTAGTGTAAGTACAGTTTCAATGTCAAAAACAGTTCCATTTCTAATAATTCAGTTGAGCATAAGCACGCAGTTTAAATTTAAGTACAGTTTAATTCGGAAAAACTTTTCAATTTAAGTTATTCAGTTTAGTCAAACAGTTCTAATTCAAACAATTCAGTTTAGCAGTTAGTTCTATTTAACCCATAGATAGAGCCCTATCAGGTGCTACCATTCCGGGCCAGAGTGGACCTGGGAGCAATGGCAATGAAGGGGTGTTCTGCATTCCCCAAAGCTCCAGCATCACTGGACCCTCACCATCAGATTGTTTAGTGTCATATCCAGGACACTCGTTGGCGGGGGGTCTTACCCCCTGCAGAGGTGCAGTCGGTATATTCTACAGTCCCAGCCGACTGGGCAAGAACATTCATGTGTTTTAGAGTGATGGTTTGCTTATATTGCCTTGCAAGTCATTTTTAGCAGATTTTATCCGTAGCAAATTTAGATTAATTTTAGTTCAATAGATATACCTTAATTTGATTATTTTGGTAGTGATAACCTTTCAATATTTTCATAAGAATAATTATGTCATAAACGTTTCGCCCCCCGCTCAATTCGCTGCATAGTGATGCCAACCACAAATTCAATTGTTTGCAGGTTTGGATCAAAGTTGCACAAGCCACTAAACAGTGTCACCAAAAGAAAAAAAGAAAAACAAAAAGAAGTCTAGTTTTTGAGGATATCCCACTTAATAGAGGTGTCTTCTTACCGTCGCAAGGTGGATGGCTCGTGAAACAACAGACAGATAGGTTTTATGCCTTGGTGTAACATTGGTTCGTGTTGCAACTCTTCATCCCCATCCCCATCCCTACAAGCTGATCTGCTCTCTTGCACATGCCCAACTCAACAAATTCAAAACTGCTATGCATTTAATGGGTGCTTATCCCTAATCCCTTACAAATAGAGACCACACGCTTTTAAAGTACTTAAACCGGTCAGACTCTTATCTACAACACCCCAACCGTGCCACAGCATAAAAAATGTAAGTTTATGAGGGACATAAAAAATAAACCCTTTTCAAGCTTCTGTGTTGTGAGTAGCAATATCTTAAATATTTTTTTTAAATAAATTTTTGATTTAGTCTCTTTGTTTAATCATATATCACCCTTCATTAGTTATCTAATAGCAAAGCCATCCTTATAGAAGAACAGTAACGTTTGTATTTAACTCATAGCTATAAGTGTTATTTAGAATATAAGAAGAATTTTGGCATCCAACAACATTTTTCAAAATACAATTTATCAAATATCTGTGATTGTGGAGGTTACCTCAGCTAACACTGGACCATTCTAAGAAAACAAAACGATATTTTCTCTTTATTTGATATATTTTTTCATATGGATGGCATAAGGGTTTTATATCATTCCTAAGGTTATTAGTTCGAAAGTGAACGTAATAGCGTGACTAGAATTCAAACTCGGTTACCACGATGTTGCAGTCCAACGCGCAAGCCACTACGCCATGGGAACTCTCCTCATAGACTTTTGAAGCCGCCGATTTCTTTTTATAGATACCCTGTATAATTTTGTTCCAAAAGTAAATTACATGGGTGCGAATGATTGTGTCTTCATGTGTTTTAAACATAAATATATTTTTTTCTCTCTATATATATATGTTTGGTAAAATTTTCATTATATACATACGTATATATCATCATCATCATCATCATCATGTCGTGCTGGTAGCACGGATATCCCTGACCCTCTCTCGCCACTTTCCCTATCGTTCATCGCCTCAGGCAGGTCTTCTGGACAACATCCCGTATCCTCACATAGTTGCTGAATGTATGTTCGTGCTGGTCGTCCTGCTTTTGCACGGCCATGTGTGGGGGTCCATAAGAGTAGCTCACTTATTACGAATATATATATATATATATATATTGAAAGAGAGAGAGAGAGAGAGAGAGAGAGAGAGAGAGAGAGAGAGAAAGAGAGAGAGAGAGCACTTGAAAGACCTATGTTAAAGACTACAGATAAGAATGACAGCAGGAGGACTGGAAAGGTATATTGAAATACTGAGAATTTGTGTAACCACAGTTTCCTGAGATTAGATCTCTTGCTTGCTAAATTTGTGATATCGACTTTAACAAGCCACATTCATTTATGAAACAGTTAATTATTCTTTATATAGAATATCACACACACACACACACACACACACATATATATATATATATATATATCTTTAAGAAAAAAACCAAAGACCGGTTATATATATATATATATATATAAGATATAAAATATAAGCAAAAAAAGGCATAAAAAGTGCTCAGTGTTTTTATTCGTGGAACAAGTTTAAAGCCTAAAATATGTTCCTATCAGCGCTCCGCTTGACCTTTTTATATACAATGATTGATCTTTTTTTTTTATTGTACAATCTCCCGTCTGATGATTGCGTTGTAACAACGCGTGAGCCTGCTTTTGACTTCAGTGATTAGCAGTCATACCGATAGAAATGTTTCATTCCTCCTCCCTCTCAGTTTCACTCTTATGCCGTGAATTTTGCTGGGAATACTTAGCATTTATAATTCATTTCATCGTCCATTTACTTCTAAGTTTCATCCAATAATTGTGTCTTGTATTCTGTTATTTGGCCCAGTCGGCTGGGGCAGCAGAATACACCAACTGCATCTTTGCAAAGGGGTAAGACTCGCTCAATGAGTGTCCTGGATATGACACAACAATCTGATGGTGAGGTTTCATTAATGCTAGAACGTTAGGGAATGCTGAGTACCCCATTATTGCCAATCACTCCCAGGTTCACACTGGCCCAAAGTGGTAGCACCGGATAGGGTCCTATCTATAGGTCAAATAGAACTGTTTGACATTTATACTGTGTACTTATGCTAAGCTGAATTGTTTGAAATAGAACTGTTTTCACATTTAACTGTGTGTAAACAAAAAATTATATATCTAATATATGTACAAAAAAGATTTGTCATTAAATGACTTACAATGGTTTATATACCATATAACCAAACCAAACCAAACAAAACTATTCTGTTATTGATACAAGAACCTTTTATTATAAAAAAACTGAGATTTTAATCTCTTAGTTTTTATACTTCTCTGCAGGCCAGCATTTGAACACTTTAGACTTATCAAACACTTTTTGATGATTATTTATTCTCTCTCTCTCTCTCTCTCTCTCTCTCTCTCTCTCTCTCTTTATATATATATATATGTGTGTGTGTGTGTGTGTATGCTGTATTTGAATAATCAATTTAAATTTCCCTATATTCTTGGGTAACACCTCACAAATACTACTCGTGATATCACAGAACATATATATGTGACATAATGGCAACTGGCAGAAAAAAAGTTGCTACATCAACACCCGTATCATATTAATGCCAGATTTAAGAATAGAAATCAATTCTTGGTTTGAACAATAAATAAAAAGGCCCCGTTTAAGTAATTGTATGTAGAGGCAATGGAATGTACCTAAATGTGTTTATATCTTTATGCTTATGTCACCGAAGATGAGGAGTGATGAGCCTGTTCAGTATTAAAATGGGTAAACACCAAGGCCAGTGTGCTAGACTGAGCAAAGCTTAGAAAATAACTCCAACTACATATATTTATTTTAAACGTGTTGTGCCTTTTGGTGGCCACAGTGTAAACGTATGCAGTCCACACACGTAGATTTAGCAATTTCTCTCTCTCTCTCTCTCTCTCTCTCTCTCTCTCTCTCTACATATTAATACTGTTGCGAGGTCAGAGAATTCTTTAGGCGTAGGGAAAACAAACACTTTTTGGACTCCCTCGTGCGAGACCCTAAAACGTCAAATATATTCCCCAGAAATCCAGTCGCGCATAAATAAGGAAAAAAGAAAAGGCAGATATCCATTTAGCTAAGCACCGGTCTTCGAGGAATGAAGAAGACGAATACGACTCAGAACATTTATTACACAAAGAAAACAAATACTAATAACATGAAAGGTGTAATGCCTTATCGAATAGAAGGTTTCTTTTATATGAAATGGAACATGCAATGATTTATGGACAAGTGTGTCCAACAGTGAAATAGTGTGTGTAAACCATAAGTCTGAATATGAAAGTTCATAAAAGAGATATTCAACATGGGGAACTTATCTGTTTCAGTGAGACAGTTTGGCTGTCTTTACTTGAGGTATCCACTGGGGCGCTCATATTTGTTGCTTTTTCTTTCCTCGTATTTTCAGAGGGAACGCCCGAGGTTTATTCATTCTCTGTACGAAGGGTTATCCACGACAGCCTTGTTTAATGTGCGCTGAGGCGGCTGGCTCGTTCACTGTGCTTAACCGAAAAATGTCTGCCGTTTTTGTAAGCACGTCTTCACATCTTTGCAGTCGAGCTGGGACTGACTTTCTTTCCCTGTTTTCTATTCCGAGCCCGTCAGGCTGATTGCTGCTGATACCCTCTTAGGCACTTGTTTGCTGCTGCTATGACTTGAATTTCGGGATTACCTTACGTTCACCTTCTCATTCACTTTTTCCTCATTGTTCTCTCTTTCTCTCTCTCTGAGTCTCAGTAACCCTTATCGTGCCTCTTTCTCTCTCTTTCACAGTAACAATATATATATATATATATATATATATATATACATATATATATATATATTACCAATCAAAAGTAATTGGCTACACTCAAAAAATTTTATTTCTCATCCTAGAGTTGGTGAAAGAGCTGCAATCCCCTGTATCACACCAACCGTAAAGCATGACAGAGGCTCTGTTTGGTGTGGAGGGCTTTTGCCAATTGCAAAGTCGGGGATTTGCAACAGGTGAAGGGCAAATTGAATCAGGCTGGCTATCACAGCATACAACAGCATCACGTGATCCTATCTAAAACGCAGCTTGTGAGTTTGTACTCATGCAAGATAACGACCAAAGCACACTAGTAAACTCTGCCAGAGGTACATTAAAAGCAAGGAGGAACAGTAAATCTTCAACTTAAGTCTTGGCCGGCGTAATCAGCGGACTTAAATCCCATTGAACTGGTGTGGAATGATCTTGAGCGAAAAGTCAGTGCTAAATAACCCATAAGTTTGGCTCACCCCTGTCAACTCTTGCAGGAAAGTTTGACAAAACTTTCTTTAGTCTTTAGCGATGATTATTGTTAAGTTTTAGTGAGGAAAAGTTGTTACGTTAGTTCCTCGCTATGTTGCTGTAAGAAAATAAAAGGAGTTAGAACGAAATATCGAGTAGTTTTTATGAAGGTTTTAATGACAGCGTGAAGTCTCGTAGGAAGGAAGGAAGGAAGGAAGGAAATAGTTATGGAGTTTAGAAGGAATTTTAGCAGCTAAATGCCTGAGCGAAATGTACGTCGCTACCGTTAAGGCATTGTTGAATTTCTGAGTGAGATATGGTCGCCATAGGTGTAGCTGGTTAAGGACAGGAATGATGTAGTCACCCATAAATGTGTGGTCCTGTTTATTGCGGAGAGAAGTATGAAAGTTTCCAGAAAATGTTGCCCAGGGATGAAGTAGCTGGATGTCCGAGTGGAATTGCGCGTCGCGGTAGACATAGCTAATGTTAGAGGCGAAATGAAGGTGTGTGGCGAATTGAATGCATCTAATTCATATTCAACTGGGAACCCTAGGTCTAAGAGAGTAGACTCAAGAGGTCCCTAAATTAGATGGCTTTCCTCATAGTGTTGTGATACTGCTGCTATCAAGGGAGCGGACAGTAAATACTCCTGTCCTGTTCGAAATATCTGAGGAAGAGAGAGTTTGGCGGGATTTCCCCAATCTGGTGCTGCCCAGAAAAATGGTCAAGTCTGAATAGGATAAGTCATCCTCATTGGGTGAAAATATGCGTCGACCATAACAGTCAAATTAATTTACGCGCCAAACAAAAATACGAAGTTCTTTCTGCTACAAGTTTACCTCTAGTCTTTTGTGGAAAGAATGCTGAGAATCTGTGGAGCAAGGTTCATTTTGATGAATCAAAATTTAAGAAATTTTTTGCGTTTTTTGGTTTAATTTGTATTTAATGTAGCTCAGGAGGACTTGTATTTAGTATATTAGATAAAATCATTGTGGTGCTTAAGTTGTTTCATTAAAAAAAATACTTTTAGGAAGAGAAATAAAAAAAATCTAAGTGTGACCAAAAACTTTTGACTGGTAGTATATATATATATATATATATATATATATATATATACCAAAAGAAAATCAAAAGATATAATCGATTATAAATTTATTTCACTGCTACATCACTGGATAATCAAATGGAGATTTGAACAGAAATGGGTTTCTTTTTTTTCTCTAAAAAAAAAAAAAAAAAAAAAAACCCCAAAAAAAACAAAACATTTCTCTTCAAATCTCCGTCTGATGTTCCAGTGAAGTGATTGGTGAAATAAATCTATAATGGATTATATCTATTGATTTTTCTTGATATTAATGATATTTTTTACTCTGCATTTGATATTTTAAATATATTTTTCTATATATATTAATTAGCCGTGCATTAAGCACTCCATTTGGATTATTCCATTTAAGTCTATTTGCAGACTTAAATCATATGGTATATATATATATATATATATATATATATATATATATATGCTAAAATTACATCACATTAACGCAATCCATTAAGTGAAAATAACCAATCCAATCTTTACAATTAATCTAAATTTGAATTCTCGGAATAAGGCAAAATAACACATGACTCATTTGTTTGACTCTTACTAGGAATGTAAATAAAAAGACAAAAACAAATCAAAACAATTGTTTAAGAACGTTGGATAATATTAAGTGCTTGGATGCCGGCAAACTGTATAAAAGTGCACAGTCATTTGACTGGTGTCTTTTGCGAAGCAATTAATTAAAACAAAATTAATCCTTCCCATCCAAACAATTATTTGGATATCCTAATTTTGAAAATTTCCAGATTACACCACAATAATTATATCTTTTGTTTTTCATGCTTTCAAAAGTGAATCAAGACTAGGACAAGTAAGTATATTAATGTTGGATTGATAAAAGAATGATAATTCAGGCGAAAGGAAACACAAAGAATTAAATTTTCTAAATGACTATAAAATAATGACGATTACTAATGTTTCCGTTTTTCTACGTAAAAGAAGATGTCGGAAATTATTAAACTATTAAGAAAATAGAATGCAAAAACTATTTTTAAAAGATTATTGACAGTTTTCAAAAAACAAAGAAATTAAAAGATTTGTCGGATCTTAAAAACTTTTATTTTTTGAAAACTGCCAATAATCTAAAAAATAATTTTTCCACCCTAATTTCCTAATAATCGAATAATTTTCTCATTAATAGCAGAAGTGTTTTTGTTTTGTTTTGTTTTTAATAATAATTGCTTTGTTTTCTTAATTACATCGATTGCGAATTTCATTTTCGGAATTAATACAGTTATGAATGTAATTATTTTTTAAACGTCTTTATTCCAGAATAACCTATTGGTGTTAAATATTCGTGAAGACCTCTGGTCTATATACATTTTTCTTCAATATATATAAATTAGGGTACAATTTTTAAAGGCTCTTTCCAAACCCAGTCAAGAACGGGTATTTTTACAAGAGAAACAATGAGCTACATGAAATTTACTTTCCAGTTCGATTCGGGGGCTTAAAGTGGGCAAACACCCTCGGTGAATATTCAAATACTTCCGATTTCGATGAAAATAAAAGCATAACTATTAGGCACTAAGTAAAGGCAATTTCCAAAATTCCTCCATCTTTAGTGGGTACTGTGTTTGCCAATGGGCCGGGAGACCATGGTCTAATCCCAGGTCGAGTCGTACCAAAGACTAAAAAAATGGTACTTACTGAAAACACTCAGGGTAAAGTGGAGCAATCCAGGGAAAAGAGTAGCGCCCTTTCCTACACCTCGGTGTAGTAGCTAATGAAAAAGGAGCCTTCGGGTCCCCCTCGACTACGGTCGGCAACTTTAGTTTTACTATTTTGGAAGAAATATATTTTATTAATTCATTTAACTTTTTTTTTTTTATAGCGAAAAAGCATTTCTACATATGAAAATATTTATATTTCTTATAAAGATAAGTCCATGGAGAATTCAAATTGTTAAAAAGATTTTGAAAAGCGACAGCTATTCTTGCAGAAAATCTATCATTATTGTATTATTATGATAATAATAAATAAATGAAATCTTGCGTAAATATTATATACTATAGATCTCAATGGTGGAATACGCACATTATTTATAAGTATTATAATAATACAACCCCCCCATATTACACCAACATATTACAATACAATATAACCTTACTTATACCCACTGTGATTCTATTCTACCATAACACAACCGTTCAAATACGATTACTAATCAAGTTCTTATCCATTCTCCTCGACATGCAGTGATGATGTTTTGTTCCATAGCTATAGTCACCTAAATAAATAATGTAACGAATTTTTTATATACACTTGAATTCATTTCCGCTAAACCCAACGCACTACGTTCGTAGCCTGACTTAACCTCATAAAAACACGCATCCATACGTAACTATAACACATATAAGCATACGCACACACCCACATACACTCACAGACTTACAACCACACATAAACGAAATCCCAACGGTTTTTGTCTGTATTTTTTCGTATTTTCTATTTTCCATTCATTCCATCTTCTTAACTGCCTGATGATTGTGGTTTTGCAAAAAACTTCATGAAACCCAGGGTCGCAGACTATTTTCCATGGATTAAATATATATATATCTAATATATATTTATTTGTTATTATTATATAATAGCTCTATCCTAGATATTGAGCACTCTCCATATTATATTGCACTTGGTTCGACACATACCCACAAAGTGATTTACTGACAACCAACACACTTATAATATATATATATATATATATATATATATATATATATATATATATACGTACGTTTACATTCTTCAATAACAGAATTCCACTTTTTCTTTATACAGATGACTGTATATCTGACAATCTCATAATTTCTTTAAAAAATAAGTCAGTTGTTTATGATAAGCATCAAATGTCTTAAATTATCACAGTTGTAACGCACATTCATCTTCCAAATCATATAATATGACAGTAATAACATTTCGATATACATTTCAAAAACATTTTCCCCCCCGTGTGTTAATATCAAATGAAATTTATCAAAAGCTGATCAGGTTCATAATTATCATAAAGGTATGCAGAATTCCTTGTCACACTGAAATTATTCTCTCTTAAATACTTTTAGATTAAAAGCACTCAGAATTTACAACTGTTGGCAGAAAGGCTTCAAATAAACTTCCTTGAGGCACTGACTTCGTGGTCACTCACCTAATAGATAGAAAGCAAGCACATCGTTGTTTAACTTCGTTGATCTAGTGAGAATCTTTGCTTTAAGCATGACTTGACTGTAAATCTACGATTAAAAGTATTGCATAGTCTGATACATAGGCCATATGATTTTAATGGCATGACAACCTGTCTAGAGTTATTTTATGCCTAGAGGTTAGGGAATCGCGGTCATTGTGCATTCGTATGTACATTCTTTGCATAGTTGTTTCTTAAGTTGTTTTTTTTTTGCACACGATCCTATTGAATATGAATAATCTTTAAACAGACCTATTTGAGCCATAAATGATACCTTAACAGGTACTACCACTCCTGTTCAGAGTGGACCTGAAAGCAATGGAATTAAGGACTACTCCACATTCCCCAGATGTCTAGAACTTGAACCTGACCATCAGATGCTGTTTAGTGTCATACCTATTGTATGCTTATTTGGGTTGGGAAAGGATCTTAACCATCAGCAGGGGATACAGTTAGCACATTCTAAACACAGCCGACAGAGCGGACATTCGTTGCTTACGGTACTTTTTGTTGCTAAAGGGTCACCCATGTGAGTATGGACAGACTCAGCGCTGCTTAACTTTAGAAATCGAGCAAGATTAGTACATCATTTGACTATAAGTCTTTAAGTATAATTACTTCCAAAATGATTCATTTTTAAATAGAAGAATATAATGTTCGAAATCATTGGTTACTAACATTTAATACGTATAAGTTTAGTTATAAGAATGAATTTAGAGGAAAACACAAGCCAGAAGCTGCCAAATGCACCGCTCGTAAAAGCGCCATATTTGTGAATGCAACGTATTTCCAACAATAAATGATTGCAATGAGTCACTTTCCCCAAATATCCCCAGAAACAACACTGAAAACGACTGATTCTGGAAGCTTTCGTATCAAAATACAGTTCCCACGGCGTTGAATATTTAACACTCTGACTCAGTGTTTAAAGTTAAAGTTCAACCGTTTTTTAATAGGAAGAGGAAATACAGAGAAACAACAGAGGGACAATTCTTTCTACCATTTACTCATACGGGAAATCGACTAGACATCTTACTATAGCTCATCAAATGTCTTTTTCTTTTTTTTTTTTTTGGTTTGTCCAACTGTCTGTCATCAGATAACTCAAGGATTACTAGATCTATAGATCTATAGCCACCAAGTTTTCTGTGCTTATTAACGGGACCCCGAAGCATGTCTAAAACATTTTAGTTTTTGAAAATATCAAAATTTTTAACCCTTTTACCCACTTACTTTGTGTCTGTTAGTTTAGCTAAATGGAATCATTATATTTTTTATGTAGGTGAGATTTAGAATATGCTATTTCCCAGCAGTAGGATAGCCCCTCCCAAAAAAGGGTGCCTTGATACTTAACTTCATCTGACGGTGAGACCTCAGTTCTGGAGATTTGGGAAGTACCCCTCCATTGCATTTACTCCCAAGTCCATTCTGATCCGGAGTGGCAGTACTTGTTAAGGTTCCATGAATGGGTCAAATAGGACTGTTTAAGAATTATTCGTAATTGATAGAAATGCGGGCGAAAAAACAAACAAACAAACAAAAAAAAACACTCTTAAGGAACATTTATTTTTCATCATAATTGAGGGCTTTGATCATATAAGTCAAGCTGCGGATATATATATATATATATATAGAGAGAGAGAGAGAGAGAGAGAAGGGGTGGGAGAGAGAGAGGTGCATGTGTATTTGTGATTTTTTTCTCTTTCTTCTGCCAACATGAACTAGATTCTCTTTCGTACTCAAAAAACTCCTTATTTTTATTTGTATAATGACCTTCTTTCTCTTTCACTAATTCGTACACCTCTATAAGCAATTAACCATCTTTGTGTCTAGCATGGAATGGGAACCAAGGAATTATAGGAAGTTTCTTCTTAGATGAGACTTCTCTTCTTAGTGAGTGGTAGAACGTCTGTCGTTGTTATTTTAGAGGGGTCGATGTTCTACAGAGGATTGATTTCCTATTTTGGTTGTTGGATATATAATAGGGGCAAGTCTAAGCTTATAAAGAAATATTAGAATGGGATCAAATCAGTTGTAGACTCAGAGATTACAGTCTAATCTCAAATCAGCTATTATATTGTGAATTAACATCCTTGGTTCAGTCCTCCAAGACAAATAATTTTAAATAATTTTTACTTTTAGAAATATTTGGTACAATGTAAATAGTAGACTCCTTTCAGGAATGTGAGGAATGTACGAAAAATAATGTGTGACGTTACCTGAGACGTTACCTGTGTTGGTAGTGTCGTCTTTCATCTACTCAGCATTTATTTAATGGTAGCGAATCTAAATAAAATATATAAAAGTAAGTAAAGTTGGCGACCGTAGTCGAGGGCAACCAGAAAGGTCCCTTTTCAATAGCTACTACACCGAGGTGTAGGGGAGGGCGCTACTTTTTTCCCTGGATTGCTCCACTTTACCCTTGATATATACCTTATATTGCTGAGTGTTAAGCAAAGAGGTATCAAGTACCATTTTTAAAGTCTCTGGTATGACGCGACCGGGGATTGAACCCAAGTCTCTCAGACCATTAGCAAACACTCTACTCATTAGGCCACTGAGCCGGTAAATAAAATATATAATCCAGCAAAAATAGTTTAGAATCATTAAAAAAATATTTTAAATAAAATAATGGTAATACAAGGAGTAGATATTTTGTATTTTAATCTAGCAACTTAAACAATTAATTTCGAACAAATATTGCAGTTTTACACAATTTTGAAGTTTTAAATTGTTGCAGAAAGAATTTAGCATTTTTTGTTTGGTCCGTAATTTAATTCGACCGTTAGGGTCGACACATAATTTCACCCAATCACTTATTCTATTCAACCTGGACCACCTTCCGAGCAGCACAAATTGGGGAAGCCGTCAAACACACGAGCTCTTTGGCTGAACAACTTCGTTCAGTGCAGACGTCTCACTGTTTGCTCTTCAATAGCAGTAGCATCAACCACCATGAGGGAAACTATCTAATTTATGGACCCCTTGCGTCTATTTCTCTTAGACCAAGTGTTCCCAGTTGAATATGAATTAGAGAAATTCAATACGTCACACACAGGAACAACTTTACGTCACCCCCAAAATTGGCTATGTCGACTGCGATGCAGAAATTTCGCTCCGACACCTAGCGACTTCACCTCTGGGCAACATTTTCTGGAGACATTCACGCTTCTCCCCGAAACAACCAGAACCACAAACTCACGGTAACTTCAATGTTTCTCTCCTCAAACAGCGAACACGACTTTTGCTTCACTCAGACCTAACCGATAAAATGAAACGCAGTTTCTTCCAGGCAGCGGTCACATCGATACTGCTATATGGATGCACTACATGGACGCTAACAAAACGGCTGGAGAAGAAACTAGATGGCAATTACACAAGAATGCTGCGTGCAATCCTGAATAAGTCCTGGCAGCAACACCCCACAAGACACCAACTGTACGGCCACCTGCCCCCTATCACGAAAACTATTCAAGCTAGGCGAACCAGACATGCAGGGCACTGCTGGAGAAGCAGGGACGAACTCATAAGTGATGTACTCTTATGGACCCCCACACATGGCCGTGCAAAAGCAGGACGACCAGCACGAACATACATTCAGCAGCTATGTGAGGATACGGGATGCTGTCCTGAAGACCTGCCTAGGACGATGAACGATGGGGAGGAGTGGCGAGAGAGGGTCAGGGATATCCGTGCTGCCAGCACGATATGATGATGATGATGATGGCGAACATATCTCCCTCTCACGTCCAACGACACGCGCTGCTTTTTCCACTCTCCCATAACTTCATTTCGTTTCCTTATAAGTATTACTATTCATTATAGATAAGACAATGCTAATTTCATGAATAAACACTTTTATTCTTACATTCATACAATACCAGTGCAAAGATGTTACCAAGTAAGTTTTTTTTTTGCGTGTGGGTGGGTTTTACACCTCTGCAGTGAATACAGTCAAAGTATTCTACTAATAGTAATAACGATAATAATACACTCTGCGTGCTTACATTTTAGATTTATACCTCTGTTAGGGTTTGTCTTCCTGTTGCTAATTCCATTCTCTAATTTTCGTTAGCTGATGATTAGATGATTCGTTTGTATCTAAAAATTATGGAGAATTTTGGCATCTCATTTTCGAGAAAGGATTCTGGTTTAAACCTATATCACGTACTAGTATAGTCTAATTCTAATCTCTTGCACAATTCTCCGTTGATCACCTTCCCTACCCAGTCAAGTCTTATACTTTTTTGTGCTAGTTTGCAGCATTTGCTTATGTGATTAATTGTTTTATCTCTGGCTCAATATAATCTGCATTTGCTTATTATGGGATTAATTGGTTCATCTCTCGCTCCATATAATCTGCATTTGCTTATTATATGATTAATTGTTTTATCTATGGCTCCATATAATCTGAATTTGCTTATTATGGGATTAATTGTTTCATCTCTGGCTCCATATAATCTTCATTTGTTTATTATGAGAATAATTGTATCATCTCTGGCTCCATATAATCTGCATTTGCTTATCATGTGATTAATTGTTTAATCTCTGTCTCCATATAACCTGCATTTGCTTATTATATGATTAATTATTTTATCTCTGTCTCCATATAACCTGCATTTGCTCTACTGTCACGTGTAATCAATTTTCGCTCTGATAAAGCTGGTTTTTAAGGCAATATTATTTTCCTATTTTTTGAGATTCTTTCACACCAGCGTTAGCTGGTTTCCCACTGGAGTTTGAGTGACAGCAAGTCTCCTCAAGTCTCCAGGACTCTTCTGAGTATTCTGGCCAATCTTAATAATACTGTATTCCGGATGGTCTCCTGTTGTCCTCTTATTTCCAACTCTTCCAATCCCTTTACTAATCATTTGGGGATTGTTCCAGGAGCACTTATTATAATTGGTATCACCCTCACCTTCATATTTCATAGTTTTTAGTTCTCTTGTAAGGTCTCCATATTTATCTATATTTTCTCCTCTTTGTAATTTTCATACCAGTGCTAGCTGGTAACCTTCACTGACGTCTGTGACAGCAAGTATCTTCTATCTTCCAGGTTCCTTCTCAGTATTCTAGCCGTTCTCTATAGTGCGGTGGTCTAAAAGATCTTAATCGTTCAACAAATCTCCAGCTCACCCAGTCTTCTTTTCAAGTTCATTGGGATTGTTCCAAGGGCTCCGACTATGATTGGTATCACTGTCACATTCATGTTCCATCGTTTGTTCATTATTTTAGTTGTTGTTATTATTTACCTATGTTCTTTCAAATTAATTTTTTATATTTTTTTCAACCTCACTTGAACCGTTCATCTCTGACAACCAAGCAGCAGCACGAATCGGGAATATTTCAGTGTAGGTTTCCTGTAATTGATGACCTGAGTGAGATGTTTTACAGAAAAAGTAGTCAAAATTAAGGATGAAAGAGAATACTCATAAATATCAATAATAATAATAATTTTTGACAAGACTTTATAAAAAATAAATAAATAAAAAGAGGCTACTAATTAGTGTAAAAATAACATCCACAGATATAGCACGAGAGGGATCGAGAAAAGTGTAAATGATGCATTTGAAGAAAGTTGCATTTGGGAATCTGCCAACCAATGGTTTCTCGTAATTCGAAATGTTAAGAGCAGCCGATGCGTTTAAACAGCTGTTCTCTGGCAAAGGAAACGTACGAGCTTATTCATGATGATTTTCGGTCATGTGTCGTTTCCTCACCGTATGAGTTGAAAGACAAAAAATTCTCCTGGATTTTGAGATACAAATGGATCCCCTAATCTTGGCCTAAGTGTTAATAAGAAGAAAAAAAACCCGTAGATTTTGCCGTTCAGGGGAACCACAGAATGAAAATAAAAGAAAGCAAAAAGATAAACAAATACTTGGACCTTGTTAGAGAACTGAAAAAGCCGTGGAACATAAAAGTGACGGTGATACCAATTGTGGTTGGTCCGCAGAGGCTTGAAAAAAACCCCAAAAAATTGAGGATCTGGAAATCAGAGGAGGAATCGAGACAATTCAGACCTCGGCATTGTTGAAATCGGTTTGAAAACTCAGGATAGTCCTAAAGACCTGAAGACACTTGCTGTCACTCAGATTTCAGTGAAAGACCCCCAGCTAACATTAGTGTGGAAAACTCACAATACTACTACCACTAATAATAATACGCAGGCAAATAGCAAGTGTTGGCTCGACTTGATGGGGAATTTTGGGTTGGGTTGGTGGGTTTTATGGCATATCAAACCTTGCAGGTTATTTAATGCCAAATCCTCTTTATACATATATATTGAATATATGATTTGTAAACGTAGTTTGTAGATAACATTTGTGACGTTGCATAAATAATTATCTCAGGACGAGAGTTTATTTTAAGCGCATGTGACGTCGAGGCAGTCTGGCACTTGACCCTCCGCAAAATAAAACCTAGTTAAGACTCCTATTTCAGGCATATGGTAACTGGCAAATAATATGGGATTCAATTTGGGGCTAGACTGATCTCGACGCTGGCGAGGGGGTTTCCAATTTCACTTTCACATACCCCACCAAGCCCTTAGTTTTCCTACCCCCTCGGATAACGGAAAGCATGGACTTCTAGGTTAAAACAAAATACATTTCACTGTAGTCAAATTTCCAAAATTCCCCCTATAAGGTTTTAGGGTGAATAAGACATTTAGCGAGAATAAATGAAAGCGATACGAAGCTGAAAAAAGATATGTGCAAAAGAAGGCAACTCGATAGATAAACAACATAACCAATAGGTTTCAACACAAGGGAGCATTTAAAATGTAACAAAGCTTTAATAAGCGACGACCAAACAAATAATTATGAGATTTAAGAAACAGTTCCTTTTTTTCTTTTTTTTTTCTTTCTCTTTAAGGTACCGGCTATATTAAACCAGCTGACTGTCTTAAACACAAATGTCTCTCTCTCAACAGTCTTTTTCTTCTTTCTCCCTTTTTTTCTTTCTTTCTTTCTTTCTTTTTTTTCTTTTCTTTCTTTTATTTGAGAAAGTATCTAAGTCCACTCTCTAATTTACGGTTGAAGAAACCGAGTCCTTTCAATTTCTCTCTTTCCTTTTCTGAATGCATAAATTTCCAATATTTAGGAAGGGTAGAAGGAAAAGCAGTTAAAGTTATACTTATCTTTTCGAAGGCTAGTTCTCAGGTTCCTTTCTTTTACGGGCGAATGACATTTCTCTAGAATCTGGCTGAAGGCGCCTTTCTGCTATCTTCTGTCCAAAGATTCTGTTCTACTCTTTTCTAGAACTTGGCTAACTTGACGTCCATCTCTTGCCAATGTCTGTCCAGAACTAAAGATTCTTTTTGCGGGCGAAGGACCCGGAGTTTTGGCTATAAGTCAGCACGTCTTTTCACGCCGACTTCTGTCCTCAAACTAAAGACCCTTTTCCAAATTTCATCTGACGAAAAGGTATTATTTTGGCACCAAAAGGGTCTAGCCAATCATTTGGCTCTTTCTTCTTCCTCTATTTCATCCGGTCATGCTACTACAATGACCTACATTCCCTTCTCTGTCCAACCGATTACAGGTCATGGAGTGCGAGTAATTTGACTTTCGTTTATATCTCCCTTTTAACGGTCAGTCTTGGGACTTGTTCGTTCAAACACAGAGGGTAGGGGAAATTAATCTTACTTTTCCTCTCTCGGTGGCATACCACGTCACACATTTTTAAACGAGCCTGAACACATTTTATATACACAATTTTATGGTTTCAAGTATTGCTATGTAGCTGTAATAATTTGACATCATTCATTTGGTTGCATGCTTTTAAATCGGTATATATATAATTTGTAAATGAATAGTTTGTAGGTAATTTCATTTTTAAATGAGTTCGAACTAATTTATTTTCACACTAGTATTAGAATTGTTTGTATACCGGTAAATAGTTTTAGTTATTGTTATGGAACACTAATATTTTTATTCAATATTAATCATTTGTTGACAGAAGTGAAGTGGTTGCAAGTATTACAATTTAACACGAATTATTCCATTCAACACTATTTATTCATTTGTACACAATCAAATGTTTCCGAGTATTGCTATGTAATGCCAATAATTCGATCAAGGTATACAGATAAAGGGCTTCAAGTATTGCAATTTAACACTGATAATTCTATTCAATATTACACATTCGTTTGCACACATTTGAATGGCCAAAACAGTTCGACTTCCAACAATTCAATTTAACCTAAGTCATTTGTTTACTCACAGTTTAAATGCCAAACATTTCTATTTGACCAATAGATTGGGACCTATCAGGTGTTCTCACTTCGGGTTACCGTGGATCTGGAAGCAATGGCAATAAACTGGTACTCCACATTCCCTAAAGTTCCTGGACTGGAGCCTGACCATCAGATTTTTTAGTGTCATAGACAGGACATTCGATAGGGGAGGGTCTTACCACGCTGCAGAGGTGCAGTCGGTGTATTCTACAGTCCCAGCTGACTGGGATGGATGGGAAAGGTGATCTACTGAAGTTTGAGTATAGTGACAATCAGAACAAAAACCAGAATCTGTCTTAGAAAATGCGACTCAAAAAATTCTCTGGGACTTTGAGATAAAAACGGGTCTCACAACTCAAGTTAGAAGACCAAACTTAGTGCTAGTTCACAAGAAAAGAAAACAAGTAATTTAGTGGATTTTGACGTTCCAGCAGACATGAAAATAAAACAAAGTGGGAAACTGGATGTTGTATCGTAGTAAGGAAGCGATACACAGTGAAATAGAGTTAACTCTATATTCACTGAAGTGGTCCACTCCAACAAATTTTATAAGTCTCGCGCTGTTGGTGTTACGTCCTAAGTTGGTCTTACTACTGATCAAGATCTTTCGGTACTGACCGTGCTTAAGAAACACGACGTCTTTTATTCCTCCGAGATACCGGAAGTCACGTGGTACGAGCAACTATACAAAATCTCCCCCCATTTGTAAATATGTCCGTAGGACATCATATATTTGTCTTTTGGGATTTATTTCCATAGTTCTCGTCGGGGTACGTTTTCGTTTGCTCGTACGATTTTGTTGCTTTGGTGAGGGCCTGGGTACCTCAGACATGTCATAAATGACGGACATGGGTTCTTCAACTCGTTCCTTTGTGGTTGGGTTTTATCTTTTTTTTTATTTGGTTAATATGTTTGCAAGCCTTCTGGATGTTTTATTATGTACATCATATTACCAATTCTTTTTTCAATAATGTCCTCTAACCAGGTTGCTTTACCTAAATAACAATTTAGGAAATAATTTTTCCCCTAGACTATAAGTCTTAGTAGAGGTATTAATTTTTTTCTTATTTTTTTTTATGACGGAATCAATTCATCAAATACTGATCAAATTTTCCTAGCAAAAATCAGTTCTGCTGGGGACATGTTTGCGTTAGTATTTGGAGTTGGTGTTATTCGATAAATGGATAGGAATTCTTGTAATTCCTCATTTTCTGCTTCGATCCCATTTGCCTTTTTAATTGCTCTTCTAAATACATCGATAAATCTTTCCACTAATCCATTTGATCTTGGATGGTAAGATGCTGATTTTAGGTAATTTATCGAGAGCAATTTACTGAAATTTTCAAATTCTTTTGATGTAAATAGGGTGCCATTGTCAGATACAATGGTTTCTAGCAATCCGAATCTTGCAAACAGTTCCAGTAACACCTTTATTGTGGTTTTAGTCTTAGGCGTTTTGAATTTGAAAACTTCTGGCCATTTCGTAAAGCTGTCTACTATGACAAAAAGCATGTTCTTTTTATCGGACTGGCATAGTCAATTTGTAGACGAGACGACGGTTTGTCTGTCTTAGGCCATGGATTGAATTTTATGGGAGGTGCTTTTGCTACCGATGCGCAGCTTTTGCACGATTTCACCATGTTTTCAATGTCTTTATCCATACCTGGCCAGTATACGTAACTCCGCATGAGAGCCTTTATTCTACTCATGCCCGGGTGAGTGGTATGGAAACCTTTCAAAATTATCTTTGTTAAAACTGCGGGTATGACCACTTGTTCTCCATACACCAATATGCCGTTGCACGTTGAAAATATATTATTTGTTTTAACTTTCTGGTTCATTAATTCTTTTTTGGTTGGATTAATGAACTCATCAAATTTTGTTTTGAATTTTATCTCCTCTAGCGTAATTGGAAGTTCTGTAACTATATTGAATAAAACGTATTTTACGTCCATTTCGGACCTTAATGAAGCAATGACAGTTTCCTCTAGCGGTTTTGTGTTTTTTGGTATTAATCTGGATAATCCATCCGCATGTGCGATCTCTTTTGACGGTAAGAATTCCATTTTAAATGAATAATTTAACAGCATCGTAGTCAATCTTTGTAAGCGGTTTACACTGTGTGTTAGTATTGCTTTTTTAGAACCAAGTATTGCTATGGTCAATGATCCGTTTTTAATATAAATTTTCTACCGTGTACGTATTTATGAAATTTCTTGATCGCAAATATGATAGCTAAACCTTTCTTTTCTATCTGCGAATAGTTCATTTTCACCGGAAGTAGCGTCCTCAATACATATTGAATCGGTTTTAGTTTGTCATCTTCTTTGTGAAGTATATATGCCCCTAATCCAAAATTACTTGCGTCGCTAGCAACATATATATGCTTATTAGGGTTGTAATGTGTTTAGCTAAATGTGTAAAGGGTTGTAAAATGCTTAGCTAATGTGTAAAGCTAAGTTTTTAATTTTCTGAACGCTTTTTTACATTTGTCTGTCCAATTCCATTTTACATCTTTTTTGAGTAAATAATTCAATGGAGCTCTTAGTATATGCATATTTGGTATACAGCTATTGTAGTAGTTAGCCAGCCCCCAAAATGATTGTAATGCTGCAATATTAGTCGGTGTAGGCATGTATTTCATCGCGTCCGTTCGGTTAGAATCAGGAGTCGTGCCTTTCTCGTCGATTACTTGTCACAGATATTTGATTTTTGATAGAAAATATTCACATTTTTCCATACTTAATTTAAAACCGAATTCTTTTATTTTTTTAAACACTTCAATTACATATGTCGCATGATCTTCTCGATGTTTGCTTTTTATCAGAATATCATCTAAATAATCTGTTGCGAAGTCCAGATCGGCTAACATTCTATCCATTATTTTTGAAAAATATTTGGAGCTACCTTTATTCCATATTGTAGTCTATTAATTTTGTACAGGTCTCTATGTGTGTTAATAGTTAATAATTCTGCACACTTTTCTTCCACTGGTATTTGTAAATAAGCTTATGACAAGTCCAACTTAGAAAATGTGCGTCCGCCATTTGAATTTGCAAAAATTTCTTCTGCTGTTGGGAGGGGTAATTTATTTCTTTTAGACAATCATGATGTCCGGTTGAATAATCTGCACAGATTCTAATTTTATTATTTTTTTCTTTACAAATACAATTGGAGCTGCCCATGGGCTGTAGTCAGTTTTTTTCTATAACTCCCAGTTTTTCAAGTCTTCCTAATTCTTTATCAATAATTTCATCCGACGCATAGGGTACTGGTCTTTTCGGTCTAAAAACTAGTATTACATTTTCTTTTACTTCGAATTTTGCCTTGACTTTAGAGCAGAATCGAAGTCCTTCTGAAAATATTTTCGGAAATTTTATTTTTAGTTTTTTTTTTCAGTTTATCTGAACTTGTCGTTGTACTATCTATTTTATAGCAGAAAGTATTTATTGGGATGTTAAATAGATCGAATTCTTTAATCCAATCTGTTTCAAATAAATTTTGAGCATTTTGCATGACACAGACTTTTAATTTTCTTTTTTTTTCCATTAAAGAAAACATTTATGAAGGTTTCTCCCATAAATTTTAATTTTTCTCCGGTAACATCTTTTGCTATTTTTTTCGAGTTACTCAAGTTTTGACATTTTATTCTTAAAATCAGACCCTGTGTCTATCAGAAATTTTATTTTTTTTTTTATTGTTGAGACAAATATTTATGTATTTTCTTAGTACTTTTTCAGTTGTTGCTTGTACTGTACAGTACCCGTTTTTAAAAATTTGTTTGAATAATTTCCCCCTCCAAGTCTGCAGTGTGAGAATTTGTGTCCTTTGCGCCCCGAATTTACCTAGTAAAAGTCTTACTTTTTTCTCGTCGGGCCATTTTTCACAATCTTTTTCAAAAATTGATTCGTACCTTCTGAAATATGCCTCGAATGTCACTTCTTCTGGTTTGTGAGTAAATTCGCCAGTTGAATTTATTACCGACTCTTGCGAGAATATATTTAAATTTCCCGGGTAGTTTTCTTTTGTTAGACATTCGAGTAGTTTTCCGAATCTTTCTTCTTGTCGTTCAATGTTCTCATGGAGTCTTTTAAAATCTTCTTATTGTTTTTCTTGTTTTAAATCTTCTTGTCATTGTTTTTCTTGTTGTTTTAAGAATTCCAACGTACAATTTTTAAAGTCCTTCATTGTATATCCTTGAACGTCACTTTGTATGTAGTTCGCTGTAAATACGAATCTTCGAATTCTTCGTCGTCAACTGTTGCAGTTTTTTTTTTTGTTGTGAGTACGAAATATTCGAATTCTTCGTCGCCAACTGTTATATCATATTAAGGAAGAGATACACAGTGAAATAGAGTTAACTATTTATTAATTGAAGTTGTACAGTCCAACAAATATTATAAGTCTCGCGCTGTTGGTGTTACGACCGAAGTTGGTCTTACTACTAACCAAGATCTTTCAGTATTGACTGTGCTAAAGAAACACGACGTCTTTTATTCCTCCGAGATACCTGAAGTCACGTGTTACGAGCCACTATACAACACTGGACAAAAATTTGGATCTTGCCAAATAGATGAAAAAGTCGTAGAATATGACGGTAACGGTGATACCAATCGTAACTGGAGTCGTTGGAAAAGAGACCGGAAGAACTGGAGATCAGGGTAAATTTGGGATTATGCTGACGACAGCCCTATTGAAATTGGCTTGGATACTTAGAAGAGTCCACGAGACCAGAAGTGACATACTGTCTGTCTTAAGTGAAAAACTACAAGTTAGAACTTGTCGGAAGAACTCACAGCAAGTATAATAATAATGGTTGGCAAAAAATTACATGAAAGCCTCTCCAAACCTGATTAACATATTCCATATTCAAAGTAACATCTTTCTTTTGATTTGTCAATTTTAGAAAAAAATATGGAAGCAACATCTAACCAACCACTTGATGTTTAAAACAAATTAAAATTAATCTTTAAAAAATTCAGTCTTGATTTTTCCGTCTTTTCCAGATACTTTTCAAATAATCAAGTGTCCAGGATATGATACTAAACTGTACCTGATGGTGAAACTCCTGTCCTGGAGCTTTTGGGGAATTTGGAGTACCTCTTCATTGCCATTACTTCCACTTCCACTCTAACACAGACTAGTATTACTTATTAGAGTTCCATCTATGGGTCAAATAGATTTATTCAATCTTTTACTCAGAATTATTGCTATCAAACAGAATTATTAATGTTAAATAGAAATACTTGAAACCATTTAACTGTGTGCAAATAGAACTAGCAATGTCAGATGGCAATATTTGAAACCATTTTACCGTGTGCAAACAAAATGAGCTCTGAGCTGTTTAAAAATAATATTTACAATCAGCATATTCACTTACAAATTACAAATTATATATATATATATATATATATATATAAACAGGATTTGGCATTAAATAACTCACAAGGGTTGATATGCCATAAAATGCAACCAACCAACCAACCTGATAACCGGCTCCCAGCTTTTTTCTATCGTACTTGCACCTATTTAGTTAGTAGAATAATTCTTGTAAAATTTTCCATCGACTTGTCATAAAATGGAGTAGGGCAACCCGAGCAAAGAGCACTTCTTCAGTTTTATACTAGCAGAATGTATAATGTTTAATACATGTTCTCCTCTAAGCCGCACCTGGCAACAACCAGACAGTAATAACGAGCCGTGAAATGAATCAGACCAAAAGACAAATTTCAAATACTAATCTATTTTAAGCAGCGAACTCGACGAAGTTAACGACTGAGCAGAGAACATGTCATTTCTAAAATCCGATACGAATTTTACAAGTTTACAATGGAACTAAATAAAGCCGTTTTTACTTGCTTTTTAAGCTGCACGTTTTTCTTCCTGATGTGAAGTCTATGGCAACGAGTCACGCGAATAAAAAACCGAAGATAGACATTTAGGTTCTTATTGAATAGCTGTTGATTTTTCTTGAAAACTATTGATAGTGAGCGAGGCATTTACTTTATCTGTATTAATGATTGGGGAGAGTTTGTTCATTTTCTATAAATAGCCAATTTATGGAGGTGCCCGTGGTATAATGGTTATCGACGTAAGAAATGGACACGACGACACGAGTTCAAATCCTGGACGAGACTGACTGCATTTCACATAGCACTAATACCCTTGGGAAAGGTATGAATCCAATTATTCTCCCTCCAGCTATGGGTAAATAGTAGGGCAGACTAGGTTCTTCAGCTAATCATTACACCACAGGAAGTACTCAAAACAAAAATCTGTTGAAAGCCATATTGTTGCGAAACGTAACTAATCGGGCATGATTTAAATTTTTAAACTTAAAAAAAATTGAATTATTGGTCCTGCTAAAATAACTATTCACTTTAGTTATGCATTCGGTTTATAGATAGTTATTCAAGCTGGAGATGTAAAATAATTATATAGCGATATTGCTTGGTTAGAACTTATAAACTGGAAAAAAATAAGCAAGTACAAATATTTCAATCAACAAAATCAAAAATCATTTCTCCTTAAAATTTTGTGTACTTTTTTTTACGGAACATTATTAACTTTAAAATATATAAAAATGTAATTGATAAATCTCTTTTCTGGTATATAGATTTATCTTTATAACAGTTATCATTTGGTATACATACTTTATAGGAAGCCAAGTGTAAATATTTAATTGTAATAAAGATTGAAAACCTTGATTTCTTATCCAGCGTAGACGGGTTATTCAGAAAGTCCTTCATCCTATTTACTAACCCCTCCGCTCGGGCAGGATATGACACAAGGTCAATTTGTAAGCGGAGTTTAACAGGTTTGAATTCAGAGTTTTCCTTGTCCTAGACTAGTTGCCTAACCAAGGCTGAAGAACTCAGTCTGTCCTACTATTTACCAATTCAGAAAGTCCTTCATCATTGCAATCTTGTCGTAGATTAAGTTAACATACCACAAAACCTGCTTCTTGGCTGAAATGCTTGTGAGTTAATGTTTAACATAAATACTTAGTGTTTAAGTGAAAGCGAAGATGTTGAATGCTGATTTTCAAGGTAGAACAATACTAACAAATAAGATCTTTGTGCTTCCAACGAATCAGTGAACTCATTTAACTGTAAAAATTCAAACATCCACGTTGTACTTATATATACCTTGACCGTCGCTGCAAAAAGTTGATCTACTACGAAATAGATGCATTATAGATTTATAAGCCAAATTTGCTAATTCTATTAAACAATCTGTTGCTGCACCAGACGTGCAAACATCAAAGTACTTGACAGTACTTGCGTATGTAGGGTTTGGTTTCTTTGTTTAATGGCATATATCAACCTTTGTTGGTCATTTAATGCCAAATCCATCCTTCTGGAAGAACAGTAGTGGTACTATTTAACCCATACCTTTCCCAAAGGTATTTGTTCGAAAGTGAACGTAATAGCGCGACTGGAGTTCGAACTCGCTTACTACGATTCAGCTGTCCATCGCTTTAACCACTTACACTACGAGGACAACCCCCATGTATGCATGTATGTATGTACGTATTTTTTTTTTTTAAGCAAGCACTGTATTTAACCTCCTGTTCTCCAACAGGACAATAAAACCTGATAATGAGAACTCCATACTTAGGTGCACGACGCGAAGCAAAAATGGGGAATTTGATCTCGATTCTGTCTTAGGGATCGGTCGGCAGATATTGGCAGGGTAAGAATGAAGAGTAAGGTGAACGACTTAGTGAGTGGGAGAATATTTTGGGTCTGCAGGTGCCATCTGCTAAATGCATAGTAAGTGCAGAGCGCAGTCTTTTGAAGATGGAAATTGTCGAGTAAGTTAAGACATAAGAGAAAAAGCAAAAAAAAAAAAAAAGAAAAAAAGCAAAACAAACAACAAAAACAAAAGCAAAATACAAAAATAAAACCAAATAGAAAAACAAAAAAGAAAAACGAAAAAAAAAAAAAAAAACAACAGCAAACTCTTGCACTAATAAATATTAGTTCATAGACGTGAACTATAATTCTATATGCTTATATTAGTCTGACACAAAGCCACTGTATTGGAACACCCCGTGATGATCAAAATTAGTACACTGACGAATGGTCTGTGTGACAAGTTATATTTACTTATATAGTATATACATTTTTGTGGTGAGGGACTGTGAATATAAACACATAATCACATAATACATATACTTCTATGTAACACATGTATGTGTCCACACACACACATACACACACACACACACACACACACACACACACACACAAATATATATATATATATATATATATATATATATATATATATATATATATATACTCAATATCGGTTATAAAGGATATTTATCTAAGTTAGCCGATTAACAGTCACCACAGTTGGCTGTGTCTATGCTATCCTAACTCTTATCACTAGTCAAAGGTTTGTGAGTATTCATGCTAGAAATTAGACTTTGTTGTTTAGCATGAAATAGGCATGAACAAACCCACGAAAAGGAGACACATTTATTAATCTAGCTGAGTAGTAATTGTTAACCTCCCTCTTTTGATATTTGAAAAACTTCGAGTATGTGGCTTCTGTTTGAAATTTTGCAATGCGATATTGTTAATTGTTTTTTTGGAGAATCCTTTTTTGTTAACATTTTCATTATTCTATTCTTCAACAATTTTTCAGATGAATACATTCTGCTCAGTGTCTTGTTGCTATGATCACTGGTATGTGGATTATGTCTAGATGGGATGTTACTTTTTCTTCATTCATTCAGTCTTACTGAGCCCTCTACTACAGGAATGGCATCAAGCGAGTCGATCTTCATCTTTCTTTTTTCTTTCCTTATTTTTGTGGCATGCCATATATATATATATATATATATGAAAATACTCAGAGATGAAAAACACAAGGTCTTTAGAGGATGATTTTATTTATAGAGTTATTTGCCAACGTTAAACGCTTCGGTTTTTAGACCTTCACCAGAGCGTGCGAGTTATTTAAATGATAATAACTCACACGTCCTGATGAAGGTCTAAAAACCGAGACATCTAAAGTTAGCAAATGATTCTATTAATAAAATCATCCTCTGAAGTCGTATTTTTGATATCAGTACATTTTCATACTGTTGGATTTATTTCCACTTTTTTCCGTAATTATATATTATATATATATAATTTTGAGAGGCATAAGAGATTCAAGGAAGGCAGGGAGTCTGTGAGGGATGATGAGAGGTGTGCAAGGAGTAAGGAAGTCAATACACCAGAGTTGATTGGGTTAGAGTTACTATGTTGAGGTTTTAAGGGAGTTCAGGAAGAGATTCCGTCGGAAGAGGCCAGCACTCTTCAAATCGGGTCAGTGGCATTTCCACCAGGACAATGCACCAGTCCACAACTCCATCCTTGTCACAGATTATTTGACCAAGATGGGCATCAAGACAGTTCCTCATCCTCCCTATAGTCCAGACGTTGCTCCCTGTGACTTTTGCTTATTCCCTCAGCTCAGAGGCTGTCGTTATGAGACAATTGAGGAGATGAAAGAGGCTGTGATGAAGGTCATTGACACGCTCACACAAGAGGACTTGAATGGGGCCTTCCAGAAGTTGTTGGAACGGTACAACAAGTGTATTGCAGCCGGAGGGGATTACTCCGAAGGGGACTTGAGTTTCATGTGTGTACTATCAATAAAAGTGCCCATACAAAAAAAGTCTGGAAACTTATTTAATGATCCTCGTATATTGCTATCCACAGACATACTGTTTCGTTTTATCACAGCTCTTCAGTGTAATATATTACAAGAATTTTTATTATATTTGTATGCTACTGTTTTACCACATTATAACGATATTTTTTTATCACTGAAATATACTTCAAATGCTTTTTAAGAATAAATTTCCAGTAAAATTTACAACTGAATGATAATTTTGTGAGGTCTACATTTTCGCTGAACGTGCAATCTATCTATCTATCTATCTATCTATCTGTCATTTGGTAGTATGGTTAAATTTTAATCTCTTGCACGAATCCCTGCAGATGACTTTCGCTACCAACTCATGTTTAGTCTTGCACTTAAAAGATTCATCCCAAAATTTGATCATTTGTTTTCTATAACCTTTTTGTGTGGAGTTGCTTTAAAGATAGCAGTGGATTACTTGTCTTCTCTACTCTATTTATTTTTCTGGATTCTATCAGTTGCATTGTTTCAGCGGTCTTTACCTGTATTCCTGAAATTAGAACAGCCAGCATTCGCAGGATGATGACAGTGTTCTCCATGTTGGTAAATAAGGGAGCTAGTGTCGATAATGATACTCAAACCAGTCCTTTGGGCCTCTTGGTTATTTGTGTTAATTTAATACATTTTTTATGGGTAGTATATTGTGGCTATCCTAGATCTGATGGTTGTTTATTATCTGTGCTCTTGTCACAAGGATAACAGTACTCTTCCAAGTTTGAAAACCTTCAGCGTATCACCAGTGCAAAAAAGAAGCCCCCACCCCCACCCCGAAACAAAACAAAACAATACAGTAATCGTTTTATAGGCTCTGTTGATAAGGCGATATGATCTTAGGGTTACAAGAAGATCAATCAATAACTGATTCTTTGTAGAATCTAAACATCGCTTTATCGGAGACATTCAGTGAACCTAAATTTATCATACATATCTCAACAAGATAACAGAGCATTTTTTTCAGTAGTGCAAATAATTCAATGGATAAATCATTAAACTGTTAGTCACAAAGAATCATTTATAACGACTGAAAAGTTGTGACAATTGGAAAACAAACATAAACAAAATGAATTAAATAGTCTGAACAACACTTAAAATCTAATCTACTTAGATATATTTTTTTTTAATAATTTTGAGAAGTATCATAAACAAACAATTCTTCAGACATTCTGTTTTTGTTATTTCCTTGACATTTCGACCCAGTATATTCTCTGAACTTCGTCAGGTGTCATACGAACCTCTACAAAGAAAAAGGCCCTTGTGCTTCTCTCTCTCTCTCTCTCTCTCTCTCTCTCTCTCTCTCTCTCTCTCTCTCTCTCTCGCTCTCTCTTAAGCAAAACGTTTTTTTGTGTTTGTTTTGTTTTTGTTTTGCTTTTACTTCCATGCTGGTCTGACATCCATTTTCCTAACATCTTGATGTGAGCTGCAAAGATCAAAATATCTCGGAATTCAACCCTTCGTAGTTTCCATTACTCTTCAAAAAACAAGAAATGACAAAGGGAGATTAATTCCTCGTGAAAAAGAATCTATTTGATACCATTTTTGCCTTATGTTTGAGAGAGAGAGAGAGAGAGAGAGAGAGAGAGTAGAAAAAAAGACTCTTTTCCTACGGAGGTGCTTATTACACTTAAAGAAGGCTAGTAAATGTATCAATGGAAGAAAATTTTTGCTACTCATCTAATTACTGAGCAGGCTATGTGCTGCTTAACTTCGAGCCTGTGTGCCAAACTAAGCAAAGTTTAGAAAATTTTAAGAATCACAAAAAGTTTGATTATTATTACATCTTATACCGGACATTGGCCTAGGGGTTAGAGTGTTCGCCAATGGCCCGGGAGACCTGGGTTCAATCCCAGGTCGAGTCATACCAAAGACTCAAAAAAAATGGTACTTGATGCCTCCTTGCTTAACACTCAGCATTATTAGGTACGGATCAAGGGTAAAGTAGAGCAATCCAGGGAAGGAGTAGCGCCCCCCCCCTACACCTTGGTGTAGTAGCTATCGAAAAGGGAGCCTTCGGGTTACCCTCGACTATGGTCGCCAACTTTACTTTTACTTATTATTACATCTGGATTAGGTTTTTAAGGTAGTTGAAATGAGTAGCAAACATAAAATGGATTTTAACCAAATCCGATGGTATAATTGAGAGTATCGAGTTTAGCAATCAATTTTAGATGCGGCTTGAAATTCGAAATTTACACAGTATCGTTCTCATACCGTTTTTTTTTTTGTATGCCATCACCAAGAAACTGATGAAGGAAGAAGTGGTTGCAGAGAGATTAAGGTTTATGCTTTTTCTCTGTAGATAAATTAAACATAGAACTGACAAATTGAAATCAAACATGCCTCCCATGTTCAACTAGTGGAGATGAAGGAAAAAGAACCAGTGGATAAAGCAGTGAAATCAGAATGACTTGTTTTTAATTTCTGGGCTTATGAATAGTAACTGGAAAGTTCTGAATACAAAAATGAATATATACTGAGAAGAGCATTCCTATAATGTGACGGAGAACCAAGAAATCCAGGTGGCGTAATAAGGCATTGCTGAGGTGTTTTTGGTTAGTGGTAATGATGCTTTAGTCCCAAAACTATGCCAGACACCAGAATTATTATTCAATGAAAGTATTTTTGGAAGCAGAGCTGGGTTTTTTTTTTCTAATTTATTTTTACGCCAGTAACACTTAACTTACAGTGGATTTTATATTATATATAAATTACAAGGCTTCTATGCGCTTCCTTTTGATGACTAAATTATATTCATATTCATATATTTATATTCTTTGGTGTACAGAGTGGAAGAGAAATAATAGGCAAGTCAATGATATTACGCAATACTAGTCATTACTGCTTTAAAAATAACAAAAAACAAAAACAACAGCAACAAAAAACCTAGACAACTCGCATTTTATGACTATCTCAATTATATAGGTCATTTAAATGATGAAAAAATACATTTAACGTGAACGTTGACTCAACAAAATAATCATTAGTATCTTGGACCGGAAATCATTACTCTAATAAAAATCTCTGTTGGTGGGGCTAAAAATAAGCTAACGTTATCCTTTGCAGAGAGTTAAGACCCCCACCCCAAATAGGGGTATCCTGAATATGTGACGAAACTGTATCTGATGGTGAGGCTCCAGTTCTGAAGATCTGAGAAGTATGGAGTATCCTTTCATTGCCATTACTCTCAGGTTAATTCCGACCCGGAGTGATTGTACCTGTTATGGGCCAATATAAAGGTCGAAGAGATCTGTTTTAAAATTATTCGTATTAGATAGGAATACTTGATACCATACAACAGTGAATTAGTTTTATTAAGAAAAGTTACTTGAAGCTATAATTGTTTATAAAGAATTACTATTAGGTATTTAAAACCATATCACCATGTGCAAACAAATGACTATATTGAATAGAAATAATTACTTGAAACCATATAATTATTAGTATTAGATAAGAATACTTGATATCATATAACTGTGCGTAAAAAGTCTTTAGAAGCAACAAGATAAGAAAATTAAATATAAATGTACAATAAACCTCTAAGCATGAAATAACCCCAAACAGGTTAACATACCGTTAAAGTCAATCAATCAATCAATCAATCACACACACACACACACACACACACACACACACACACACAAACAAATATATATATATATATACATATATATGCATATATATATGAAAAGAGAGAGAGAGAGAGAGAGAGAGAGAGAGAGTAAGAAAGAGAGAGAAAGAGTGAGGAAGAAAGAACGTGATGGTTTGGTTTGGTTTGGTTTTATAGAACATCAGCCATTGGAGGTTATTTATGCCAAATCTATTTTTAAACATATAAACAGTTCTATTTCAAATAATTCGGTTTAGCATAATTTCGCAGTTTAAATGTCAAAACAGTTCCGTCACAACCAACACAGATTTAAATGTCAAAACAGTTCTATTTCAAACAATTCAGTTTAGTGTAAGTACGCAGTGTAAATGTCAAAACAGTTCTATTTCAAACAATCTAATTTAGCACCAGTTCGCTGTTTAAATGTCCGAAAGTCACATCTCGAACAATTCAGTTTAGCGTAAGTACACAGTTTAAATGTCAAAGCAGTCCTATCTCAACACAGTATAGTTTGTTTGTTTGTTTGTTTGGGTTTTATGACATATCAACAATTGTAGGATATGTAATTCCAAATCCAGTTTATACAAATAAACAGTTTTGTTTCAAACAATTCTGTTTAGCATAAGTACACAGTTTAAATGTCAAAAACGGTTCTATTTCAAACAATTCAGCTTTGTATAAGTATAGTTTTTGTTTACACAATTAAATACCAGAAGTTCTATTTCGAACAATTCAGTTTAGCGTAAGTACACTTTCAATATCAAAAACACTTCCCTTTCAAACAATTCAGTTTAGCAATAAAATTCGCAATAAACGGGTACTCCGTATTCCCCAATGCTCCAGCATTACTGAAACCTCACCATCAGATTGTTATGTCATATCCAGGACACTCGTTGAGCGAGTCTTACCCCTTTGCAAAGTTGCAGTTGGTGTATTCTGCTGCCCCAGCCGACTGGGCCAAATAACAGAATACAAGACACAATTATTGGATGAAACTTAGAAGTAAATGGACGATGAAATGAATTATAAATGCTAAATATTCCCAGCAAAATTCCCGGCATAAGAGTGAAACTGAGAGGGAGGAGGAATGAAACATTTCTATCGGTATGACTGCTAATCACTGAAGTCAAAAGCAGGCTCACGCGTTGTTACAACGCAATCATCAGACGGGAGATTGTACAATAAAAAAAAGATCAATCATTGTATATAAAAAGGTCAAGCGGAGCGCTGATAGGAACATATTTTAGGCTTTAAACTTGTTCCACGAATAAAAACACTGAGCACTTTTTATGCCTTTTTTTGCTTGTATTTTATATCTTATATATATATATAACCGGTCTTTGGTTTTTTTCTTAAAGATATATATATATATATATATATATATATATATATATATATATGTGTGTGTGTGTGTGTGTGTGTGTGTGTGTGTGTGTGTGATATTCTATATAAAGAATAATTAACTGTTTCATAAATGAATGTGGCTTGTTAAAGTCGATATCACAAATTTAGCAAGCAAGAGATCTAATCTCAGGAAACTGTGGTTACACAAATTCTCAGTATTTCAATATACCTTTCCAGTCCTCCTGCTCTCTCTCTCTCTCTCTCTCTCTCTCTCTCTCTCTCTCTCTTTCAATATATATATAATGAAAATTTTACCAAAACTTTATGCAGAGGTAGAGATATTTATGTTTAAACAACTATTTAAACACCTGTTTAAACGTACTTTAAACGTCAAAACATTCCTGTTTCAAGCAATTCAGTTTAGCATAAGTATACAGTTTAGTTCTATTTGACCCATAGATAGGACCCTATCAGATGCTACCACTCCGAGCTAGTGTGGACCTGGGAGCAATGTCAATGAAGAGGTTTTCCACATTCTCTAGTGCTCCTGTATTACTGGAACCTCAGCATCAGATTGTTTAGTGTCATATCCAGGACACTTGTTGGGAGTAGTCTTACCCCTCTGCAGAGAAGCAGTCTACAGCCTTTGTCGACTGGGCAAGAAAGTAATGGATTGATAGATGGATAGATAAATTCAGAATATTTGGATGTAATTTGCAAAATGTAAAAAATAAATCATGTCATTTTCCCTTGATATAATGCTCATTATCAAAAGATAATACATTTTAAAAACCTTAAAATCCCAATTTAAAACTGTCGTTGAAAACGAATCAAAAGAAGATTTCATACAAACACCTTTTCCATGTTACTCAGAGAATATAGATATAAATATAAATTACTAATGCAAAGAAAGTGTTTGTGTGTGAAATCCTTTTTTTGTGATTCATTTTTATGAGATAGATAGATAGATAGATAGATAGATAGATAGATAGATAGATAATCATTTTAAAGAATAGATGTTCTTTGCCACCGTGCATTTCTTGTTTCTTGGTGCACAAGAAACGCATGAATAAATGAATAAACTATCGTGAAATAATATCCCCCCCCTCTCTCTCTCACACACACACACACACACACATGCGTTCACACACACACACACACACACACACACACACACACACACACACACACACACATATTAGTTTGACGGTAACCCAATCAAAACCAAACAGTCAATAGACATTTTGTGTTAGAATACAGACATTCGAAACCAGTCGATAGATATGTAAAACCAAACATACCACTTTAAACAAATCATGACTCATAAAATGTCAGTTAAAATGTTACCCGACAGGCATTTGTATTGTGGTCTTCACGCATTAATATATATATATATATATTTATATATATATATATATATATATATATATATATATATATAGATAGATAGATAGATAGATAGATTTTGAAATAATCATAGGAATTGAATACATATATGATTTATTTACGCAGACTTGGCTTTTATTATTCAAGTTGTACCCACAAGTTAGGCAAAATGCTGACATTAGAAAACTAAATTTTACAGTTAATGCATAACACATTTACTGAATCAAAAGAGTGATGATGCTGATGATGTTGATGATGGCTCATCTGATTCTGTTGATGTGTTATGCAAAAATCATCTGAATTTAGTTTTCTAATGTCAGTATTTTGACTATCTAGCTGGTACAACTTAGTAGTAATACCAGCATGTTTATAAAAATAAATTTAAAAAATCATTATAATGACTAATCGAAATCTCACTCCACATACGAGAAATTAAGCGAGTTACACGGAAATATATCTTGTGAGCACTTACAAGTTAATAAATGTCATTGAATCGTTAACGTTTATCCACCTCGTAGGGGTCATTGTTTGTACTAAAAATGTAAACCCAATGCAATTTTTTTGAAATCTTTTGCGATCAGAAAAAAGTCCAAGCAAAAGTTTTACAAAAAGTTATATATTTTCTCTTGGACTCAGAAATTTTCAGCAAGATATCAACTTCCTACGGTTAAAACGATATTTAAAAACGGTGACTATTTGATTTAACTAACCTGATGGACTCAAAGTAAGCGTTCAGATTTTCATTATACTTACTTTGTTAAAAACCTTAAAAAAAAATGTTTTTAAATTTTCACAAAGTAAAATGATATCCCATTTGTAGCCAGATTCAATTTGTTTCAATCAAACTTCATTCAAGTTGTCTTTGATTTAAGCGATATCTATCAGATGAATGAAAAGAAATGTGGCGAATTAAGATGGTGTGGACTCCACAAAAACAAAAGAAATTTATTTTTCAACATAATCTCTTTTATTTATAGTGTACTGAATTCTTGGCCCTTTGAGCATTCAGATATCCTGGACCTGTTGTAAAAAATCTTTAAAAGGAAATCGAGCACAAAACACATTCTTAAACTTTGCCCAACACATCTTTGTTTAAAGACTATGAAATTACTACATTAAACCCTTTAGTATCTGATGTTGTCCCTCTAAACCCAAAATAACGACTTACGATATAGAGTAAAATAGCGCTCAGTTCGAAATATCGGGTTTCAAAGGAAACATGCATCAAACATTATACAGTGAAAATTTTAGATTTAAAATCCAGTTGGAGGAATTAAGTGATGTTGTCCCTCTAAACCCAAAATAACGGCTTACGATATAGAGTAAAATAGCGCTCAGTTCGAAATATCGGGTTTCAAAGGAAACATGCATCAAACATTATACAGTGAAATTTTAGATTTAAAATCCAGTTGGGAGGAATTAAGTGACACACTTCCGCTTTAATGTCATATACCATTTTACCAGACTGTCAGCTGCTATCTGTAACAAGGAAATATTTGGGTGATTGGTGGGAAACTTTAACCTCCACTGCCCTATCACTAACATCTGCCTCAGACGTTATGGAATAATTTCATAAAATTAGAGGAATAACTTTGGGAGTGACCTTCTTGTGTCACGATACAGACTTAATGATGTAGGTTTTAAATAAGCTTAACCACAAGGCTACAGAGATCCTATTTACTCAACCCCTCCGCTCGGGCAGGATATGACACAAGGTCAATTTTTAAAGCGAGTTTAGCAGGTTTGAATTCAGAGTTTTTCCTTCTCCTAGACTAGTTGCCTCACCAAGGCTGAAGAACCTAGTCTGCCCTACTATTTACCCATAGCTGGAGGAGAATAATTGGATTCATACCTTTTCCCCACGGTATTAGTGCTATGTGAAATGCAATCAGTCTTGTCCAGGAATTGAACTCGTATCGCCGTGTCCATATCCTGTGACGATAACCATTACACCACGGGCACCTCCAAGGCTACAGAGATAGAGTACTCAGTGTCAATTGAAATCCCTCTAACAACAATAGTCTGCTAGATAAGTAAAAAAAAAAACATCATTAATAAAAGCACTTTACCGGTGTCATCACGGGACCGTACCATTCAAAGTTCACTTTAAGGAACTGCTCTCCCAGGTTACACTTACGGCTTTTTAGCTGGGCCGTCTGGCATTCGTGCCGGATGGGTGCTCGAAACTAAGAGCAGACTCGGGGCCGAATAGGCCCCCAGCTTCGGCTGGGCAACCTTCGGGTGGGCGAGCTGCACTTTTGTCCCCTTTGTACGGCACTAGACCAAGCGTCTAGTTTAAGCCGTAAACTGGCATACGTGCCCGGACCCACATTTGGGTTCGTGAAACTGCTTGCCTCATCAGGCTCACATTGCACTAAGTGAGCCGATGAGCAGCACAGACAAGCAGGGTTCGAGTCTCGGCTCGTTCCCGACCTTCCCCTCCCCTTTATCCCCACTTTAATTGGCCTTCGGGCTTTTGACCTTGTGTCAAGTCGTGTCTGGTGGGAGGCAGCGACAAATATTGGTTACACTTACAGGCGTAAGGTTATGACAAATCTTTGATGTCTGAAGTACTCCTTTACATACACAAAAAATGAGGAATGCTAACGAGATAGGAGACATACTCATGTGAGTGTCTACACTAAAAAGGACGTTGTGTAAAATCTACCGAGAGAAAATGGATTGATTGCGTTTCGTTAGAGGGTGGATGTGAAAGTAATGCCTCCGATTCTATTGTATTCTCACACAACACAGGAAAATGCATAGCCAGTGGTAGTGACTATGTAGAAAAAAAGGTTTTGTAGCTAAAAGATTGCTCTATTCTTTAATATTTTTGTGCTCCTTTGTATTTTCTTATAAAACTGGATAGACTTTTACAGGTGATTTAAAATTAAATTAGATTTGGTTTATCAAAAATGAGAATTTCGATTATCCATATAGAATTGTCTTTTAGACGAATATACATGATTGAGATGTAACCCATTTTCGGTCTTAAAACCATCAATATTTCTTTATATAAAAGTATGACACAATGGATGTTATAGAAAATGCAAAGGACTGTCAATTGGCTCTTGCAATGAGCAAACAGGTAGGTAATAAAATTTTAATGTTTTTTAACGAATGAAAGTAAATGTGTTTACTCACGATTTTAATTAAAGGATTCTACTATATTACACCGTTGGGGATAGGTAAATAAATAGGTATTAAATTGTTAATGTTTTTCCCCAAAGACCAATAGAAAGTAAATTTTTTTCACGATTTTAATCAGTGAATTCAGCATTGTTTCACCAATGTGGATAGGCAAATGAGCAGGTAATTGTAAATGTTTTTTCGACTAAGAGTGATAGAAAGTAAATGTGTTTACTCACGGTTTGAATTAGTGGATTCAGCTATATTACACAAATGGGGATGGGTAAATAAGTTGGTAATAAAATACAATGCCTGGATTGCAATAACAAATATGTGGGCGAGATTGTCCCCGTGATGTAATGATTAGATCGCTGGAGTGCGGAATTGTAGTACACGAGTTCGAACTCCAGTTGAGCTATTACGTTCCCTTTCGGACAAATACCCTTTATCCTCCCATCTATAGGTTAAGTAGTACCACTACTATCCTTCTAAAAAACAAAAGGATGGATTTGATATTAAATAACCCGAGAAGGTTGATATACCATTAAATAACAAACAAATATCTGGCTGAAACATCCCATAATCTTCAAAAACGAATTTATGAACATAAAAGAAATTAAAAAAAAAAAAGGAAGCATAATGGTCAGTCAGACATAATTTAGAATCTAATTACAATTTAAATTTGAAAATTTTCGTTTATGTACATAATAAAAACTCAGGAAAATTATTAAATCTAGTATTATTTCAAACGAAAATACTATCAAACAGAGACCCAGCTTTTTCAATTTATCCCCTTATTTAGTTAAATTAGTGCTAAAAAAATTATGAAATCCCTTATTCAAAATAGTTATAAGATCCCTTATTTAAAATAATTTGAATTTAGCTTCATTGTTTATATATATATATATATATATATATATATATATATATATATATATATTAGAACACGAATAACATCACACAAATTTGAAACAGAACGCTACCAACATAAATAGAATGTATAAAACTTTCTCATCTTTTTTGTTTCATTTAAAAACCTAAACGCCCTGATGAAGGTCTAAAAAAACCAAAACCTTTAACGTTGACAAATAATTCAGTAAATAAAATTATCCTCTGAAGATCTTGTGACTTATTATCTCTGTACATTTTCATCTCTCTCTCTCTCTCTCTCTCTCTCTCTCTCTCTCTCTCATATATATATATATATATATATATATACGTCATCCGTGCTTTTAAGCAAGACTATTAAAAGTTTGAGTCTGCGTTAAAAGTCGGGCTGTGAAGAGTTGTAACTTAAGAAATTGTCATGCAGTCTGTCCTTTCTGTTGGTCAAGTTGCTAATAGGAGGGCTACTGTCACTAACACACTGAGAAAACGAAGCTGAGAGAACTAGAGTATCGTAAATCTGAAAAATGTTAGCATTGAGGTCCAACTCAAACGGCAACTAAACTTGAATAAAAGCATTTTATGTATCTAAGATGTCTGTTTTCATTCATTTCTTACTGTCACGGCGATGTGGTCATTTTCTTTACCTTTTTCCTTGATAAAATTACACTGGATGTAGCGTTCGCAAAAGCCCCGGTGTGTCAGTCGGGATTTTGTCATGAGACGAAACAGTTGAACGATAAGATCTTCAAAAAATTTATCGGCAGAATAATCAGAAGAGCAAAAATTTAATCCTGGTTCAATCTCTTCAGGTTTCCGTAAATATAAAGCACAAGTGTAAGGCTGTTATTAAGAACTACATAAGCAAGATATGTTAAGAACTTTAGTAACTATTTTACGGTCATTAGTGCAGATAAGAAATAATAAATAAGCTTCAAGCGAGAATCAAATTTACAGTGTTTTCCCACGTAGAAATTTTGGACAACGGCTGCTCACCTAATTAAACTTCTGAAACCACCAAAGTCTACTTACCCAATTAAACCACGGAAGCTTGAATATAATCTTTTCATTCATTATTTCTCGTTTATTTTTTTATGTCTATTCCGCGCCGTTTATTAACGATTGATAAGTAATCTTATCAAAATTAAGATAAAATAAATTCTAATTAAAAATTAATAATAAAAAAAGAGGCTCCGAAATAATGCTTCCGATTTATTTCTACAGAAACTTCAATAAACACAGGGAGCACCACTGCAGTTTTGAGTGAGGTAAGTTTTCTGGGATAAAACACTATTTTTTCCACAGTCACCACAATTGACAATGCATTTTCACAAGCGACGAACAACAGGCACAAGAAAGTTATTTCTAAAACAGTGTCTCTTTCTTTATTAAGTCGTCCCACAATGTCAGAGGTGAATTTTGGTAGTAGGGTAGTAGAGGTTGAACCTTCCTGCCAATAACCGATATGTTTGCTTTACAGCAGATAGCAGCTGAGTAACAGTCCGACAAAATGGCACCTGACATCAAAGCAGAGACCTTTTACTGAATTCCTCCAAGGAGAAAAATAGCACTCTTCGACATTCATCGACATTTGCTGAACGTTTATGTATACCGAACAATGGATTGGAACACAGTTGGGTGTTTGGTAAACACCATCGAGAGGTTAACGTTTCAACAGTAGTTACCAATATGTAGAGTAACCTATAGAGGTATTAGAACACGATATAAAAAAAAAGGATAATGCGGAGAGCCTTTTCCTGAAAAAGATGCAATCATTATCTCTGCTAAAGGTGAAGTTACCTCATCTGGTGCAGATTTTCAAGTGCTTCGCTTGATCATTGCTGGCAAAAATACATGGCCAGCGGTAGTGATTATTGCTGAAAACTTGCTCTGTCCAACTGAGTTATTGTATTCCCAGTATTATAATTTCCGTGACATATATAAATAGGAGTCTAAAGGCTCAAACCTGCTTAATATAGAGTCAGCGTTGATAGTTGTCGTGGGAGCCTTACTCATCTCACCATAATGGACTCTTCTCACCGTTATTAGTACTGAGAGATTTCGCTGCCAGAGAGGCAGATCAATATCGGTGTTATCCGAACAGTACGAGACTTCTTACCTTTTCTATGTAACTCTATCTTTCTTGTGTAATATAATCTGTTATCTAATATCCGTGTTTGCGTTTTCATTAGTGACCCTTTCCGGGGCCACAAAAATAGTGTTCTGTAACTCCTTTTGACCATGATGACTCCGTTTAAAAAATGTTCGGTCATCATGCTGAGTGCTTGCTGATTTTATTAATAAAGTTAGTCGTTGATTATTTGCGTGAAAACTTTTGATTCAAAGTTAAAACTTTTGACATATTCTAAAGAAGGAGTAAATCCAAGTCAGTGAACTGGTTGAAATGGCAAATTACACCAAATATCAGAACAGCTGACATTAGCAGTTTAATAAACAATAAAAAAAGTTAAGAAAGCAAATATGAAATAACATATCAAATAAAATCTGCCTCTTCAGGAGAAGAAAATGAATTGAGTGGTTGATTTTAAAAGCATGTCCACCTGTTTAGGGTTATTTTATACCTGGAGGTTAAGGAGTTCATTGTACGTTCATACTTACATTTTTTGTGTAGTCGTTTCAAAGAGTTGCTTTTTTTTTGGCACACGGTCCTATGAATATGATTAATCTTTAAATATATCTATTTGACCTGTAGATGGGAGCTTACCACACTGGGTCAGAGTGGACCTGGGAGTAAGGGTTTGGTTCTGTTTGGTTTTATGGCATATCAACCATTGTAGGTTATTTAATGCCAAATCCTTTTTATACATTATATAATAATATATAATTTCTAAACACATTTTGTAGATAACATCTTTAAACGAGCCTGAGCTCATTTTTTACACAGTTAAATAGTTTCACTTATTTCTAACTAATAATTATATTTACAATTAATTATTTGTTTGTATACAGTTTAATGTTTTCAAGTATTGCTATATATCACTAACAATTCAATTAAACATCAGTCATTTGCTTACAAACAGTTAAAAGATCAAATAATTCTATTTCAAACAACTCAGTTTAGCATAAGTACACAGTTTTTTTTGGTTCCCACACTGTTAAATATAAAAACAGTTCTATTTCAAGCAAATCAGTTTAGCATAAGTAATTTGTTTGCACTCAGTTTAAATGTCAAAGTACACAGTTTAAATATCAAACAGATCTATTTGATTCATAGATAGGACCCTATCAGGTGTTACCACTCCGGGCCAGAGTGGACCTGCTCATGGCTTACCGACCCACGTCACACCTTTGTGCTACAAGTAAATAAACCAGCCACCTAAGAACAATTTACCTCATTCACTTCTTGACCCTTATATCATGGAAGAAGAGAGCCTGTATCTCGTCTATTATACCGACTTTTATTTAAAAATGAACGAAATTAAATCCATTCCTCTGGTTCGTTGTCTCATGCAACAATACACTTGTCTATAACAGAAAGAAAGAAAGAAAAACGATTTTCCTATCTTACTAAAATAATTATTCACATTTAATTAAACATTACTAATTAATTTCGTATTCAGTTCTTCAAGGCGAAAATATAAAATAATTACCGGGACATTGGCCCAGCGGTTAGAGTGTTCGCCAATGGCCCGGGAGACCTGGGTTCAATCCCAGGTCGAGTCATACCAAAGACTTTAAAAATGGTACTTGATACTACCTTGCTTAACACTCAGCATTATAAGGTACGGTTCAAGGGTAAAGTGGAGCAATCCTGGGAATGGAGTAGCGCCCTCCCCTACACCTTGGTGTAGTAGCTATCGAAAAGGGAGCCTTCGGGTCACCCTCGACTATGGTCGCTAACTTTACTTTTATATGACATCATTGCTTGTTGACACTAACAATGCAGACAAAAATGTTTAAGTCAACAAATCATTTAAGAGTCGCTCACTTAATTTTTGAAAATATATTTCTTTACCAATCCCCATGAAAATGTTCACGGGGCAAAATTAACTTCCTGTGGTAATATAAAAAATATAGTTGGTTTATCACTTGGAACGAGCCGCTGCAGGCATTGGACTCCATGTTAATGCACACAAAACTGAATTTATGTGCTTTAATCAGAAAGGCGACATCTCCACACTAGACAGAACCTCCCTGAAACTGGTTGACAAATTCACCTACCTAGGAAGCAGCGTCTCATCAACAGAAAAAGACATCGACACACGGTTAACGAAGGCATGGACAGCTATCGATAGGCTTTCGATCATATGGAAATCAAACCTGACCGATAAAATTAAACGCAGTTTCTTCCAGGCTGCGGTCGTGTTGATACTGCTATATGGATGCACTACTTGGACGCTGACTAAACGGTTGGAGAAGAAGCTAGACGGCAATTATACAAGAATGTTGCGAGCAATACTGAACAAGTCCTGGCAGCAACACCCCACGAGGCGCCAACTATACGGTCACCTACCACCTATCACGAAAACTATACAAGCTAGACGAACCAGACATGCCGGACACTGCTGGAGAAGCAAGGACGAGATCGTAACTCATGTGCTCCTGTGGACCCCCACATATGGCCAATCAAAAGCAGGACGACCAGCTCGAACATTCATACAGCAGCTATAGGATGATACGGGATGTAACCCTAAAGACCTGCCGAAGGCGATGAATGATAGGGAGACGTGGAGAAAGAGGGTCTGGGATATCCGTGCTAGCCGCACGATATGATGATGATGATGATTGTTGATTAATATTCTATACGAATAATATTATGTCAATAATTTGTTATTGTTCAATGTAATATCTTAATTGACAACAAAGATTGTAATTCAAGTCTTGACATTTTACCCAGCATAGATATCAGCTAATGATAAACATATCGCACGAAGATATATTACACAAAAAACGAATGAAGTTTTTAATGAAAGAAAAAGTCAAGAAAATTCATTTCCTCGTTTTTAATGAAAAATGGTTGAATATTTTTTAACCTAAACTTTTTTCCTGAAAATTTAATTAAATTATTGATGTTGAAAATTACTCTCAAGTCAGAGGAACACTATTGTAAGAAAAAAGAGTCAGAATTATCTACCCTTAGTTTTCTTTGTTTTGTTGTTATTGTTATGAGAGGGCGCACAGTCGTAGAGTCTCTTAAAATAACGATATCACCACGAGTGTTACACGGGATAACATATGACTATTTCTTTGTTGAGTTTATTTTTCTGTCTTGAAGACTAAGTTGAATACCTGTCTTCACTCAAAATAAAGTATATTTATGTTTGCTATCTAACTTATTTCGTCAATGATTAACAAGTGATTTTACGAACCTTTTCATCTACAGACAGTTTGAAAATGGTTTCAATTATATTTTTAATGACTTGTGTTTAAATCATTTCAAGATTTTTGTAAACCTGACAACGAGAGTTGTAGACAACCCAATCTGTGCAGAGAGTTCTTTAAGAGGTTTTCTGGTTGAACGAGTTAAACATTCGAACTTAGAGAATTGATAAAGATACCTGGTCTGAGATCTGTTCATCCTATACATTCCCAATTCCTAAAATATATCACCCAAATGTCGCCATAGTGTCGACTTGAAAGTATAGACTAGGGAAGTTTCAATTCATTTCTCTCATTTGTAAGGTTTTTAGCGAGGAAGATTGTTACGTTACCTCCTCGCTATATTCGAAGGAAAATAAAGAATAACGAAGATGCCGTAGGTTTTCAAGAAGGTTTAATGGCAGCCAGAATAAAGGGTACCTTTATGCTGCAAGTCTTGTAGGAAGGAAGGACGGAAATAGTTATTGAGAAGGAATTATGGCAACTAAATGCCTGAGCGGGATGTGCGTCTCTACAGTCAAGGCAATGCTGAATGTCTGTGTGGAATATGCGTCGCTATAGACATAGCAAAAGTCGTGTTTGCTGTTTAAGGACAGGAATGATGTAGTCACCCCTAAATGTGTGGTCCTGGTTGCTGTAGGAGAGAGGCATGAAATGTCTCCAGAAAAGGTTGCCCAGGAATGGGGCAGCTGGATGTCTGAGTGAAATTGCGTGTCGATATAGACATAGCAAAGGTTAGAGGCGACATAAAGATGTTCCTGTAAGTGGTGGATTACATGCATCTAATTCATGTTTAACTGGGAACCCTTGGTCTAAGAGGGTAGACTCAAAAGGTCCATAAATTAGACGGCTTTCCTCATGGTGTTGTGATTCTGCTGCTATGAAGGGAGAGGACAGAAAGTACGTCAGTCCTGCTCGAAAGTTTCTGAGGAAGATGTAGTTTGGTGGGCTTTCACCATTTTTATGTTGTCCGGGAAGATGGTCCTGGCCGAATAGGATAAATCATCCTCATTGGGTGAAAATATGCGATGACCATAATTAATTTATGCGCCAAGCAAAAATACGAAGTTCTTTCTGCTACAGGTTTATACAGGGAATATATTAATCTGGAAAATGACATCATTGACACAATAAAATGGAATGGATGCTCGAATGAAGCTAGCGCATAAAACAATCACTTCAACTGCTAAATACTGTTGCCTCTGAGTTTCAGTTACTACGGGACTAATATTGAAGCATAAGATTTACGTTCGCATTAATTTTAACCTCTTATCGTTAAGGTTGAGTCCTTTATAAAGGACTTTGTATGAGTTTTAACTGGTCGCTAAAAAAGAAAAAGCGAAAGATGCAATAATATTCAAGATTAAAACATGGTGGAATTGTTAGACAGTTCGGTTAGCAGATATTTCCTAATATTTTTCCAGGCCTGAATAGGACTAAAGATTTCTGTGGGCAACAAAAGAAGTGAAATGTGCAAACTATTTTTCTGATGAGATAATCTTTGACTCAAAAATCTATCTATCTATATAGCTAGCTATCTAGCTATCTCTGCCTCTGCATATCAAAATTACAACCCAGCGACCGACGTATTCCTTTCTGTCTATTTTTTTTCTTGGGCCCTGATGATGCAATCAAACAGTTTCGTGGAAATAATGCAAGCAAACAATTACTACTGAATTCGATTCTCACTAAGTGACCTATACTTTTGGCCTTGTGTCAACTTTAAGGTAAACTTAAGAAACAGTGATGTAGCTAATAGCTGCTTGTTTTTAAGCATAGCAAGTTATTTTCTGGATTTTGGATCAGTGGTTAGGGCAGTGGGATGAGAGCAAAACATTAGGAGGTTCCGGTCTCACTTCTAGATTAATTGGAATAAGTTCAACTGAATTAATAATTTCTTTGTAAACTGTTTAACTCTTGGAAATTTAGTAAATGTATGAAAACACGTGGGTGGTTTTTGTTTGTTTGTTTTTTGTTTTAATTATAATCATTCTTCAAAATTCCTAAAATGCCAATGAATAACACGAAAAACGCTGTCACTGTAACATTGTCCGGGAATTTGTACGAAGCGAAGTCGAAAATGCTTTTGAAATGTCGTGTTGACACCGAGAAAGACACGAAGAATGGACAAGCATTTTATTTCATTGTTTAAAGAGAAACAAGATAATTTTAAGTGGATGAATGTAGGAGACAGAAAGCCGTGAAAGTGGTATAAAAAATTAATTCAAGGAAACAAAAGAGAGAGAGAGAGAGAGAGAGAGAGAGAGAGAGAGAGAGGATAAAAAACACGACCTCCCCCAATAGCAACTATTTGAAAAGAAAAAGCAGATGATATGAAGAAAGATAAAAGAAAGAAAAAGGTATACATTCATAGACACACACACACACACACGCACACACACACACAAAGAAAGAAATTATCTCGTATATACAGTGGATGTCAGAAAAGTAAGGTATAAATATTTGGAATCCAACATGATTATCACCATACAAATAAAAAAATCGTACATATGTTACCGGCACTACTATGCTACTTTCTCACTTCAATGAGCGTAATGTAGTCAACTACAGAAGAAAATGTCAAGCGCGTTGAATATTTTGATGAGAGATGGCAGAAACTTTGCTATATAACAGTTGATTTTAATATTCATAAATCAGTGTCTCGTGAAATCATCCACGAGAAGTTGCGATGACGGAATGTATCATCTCGTTTGATACCAAAGAAAACTGGTTGAAGAACGATCATCTTGATGCCACGTTCTTCGGTTTTGCACCGATAGGAGAAGTACATCCATCTCATTGGTAACTATGAGGAAAAGTGTGTCTTTATCCAACCTCTCTGCCACTAGCAGGATGCGACACAAGGTCAATTTTTAAGCGGAACCCAACTGATTGGAATTTAGCGTTTTCCTTCTCCTTGATAAATTGGGACTCCAAGGTTAAAGAGCCCAGCCTGCCCAGACAATTATCTATTGCTGGGAATTGTTGAATTCATTCCTTTTCAAATGGTATAAGCATCAAGTGAAACGTTAAGAAGTACAGGGTGGAACGATAAAATTGTTGTTCTAAAGAAAAACAACACTACAGTTTTATTTTAAAACTTTTATTGAAAAATCAATTCGGGTAACTTGATAATGTAGTAGATCTGACATCTATTCAACGTAGCCGTCTTCAGCCTCAATCACCGCCTCGATACGGATCTGGAACTGGGAGCATGCATTTTCCAGAAGCGCCGGCGGGAGCTCGGCGAATACTCGGCGGATGGCGGCGATCAGGCTGGCTTTGGTATTGTGGGAGGTCATGTTGGTGATGTTCTCGATGTATGACCAAACGAAGTAGTCCAGCAGGTTCAGATCGGGGGAGGAGGGGGGTCAGTGAGAGAAGGGTACAAAGTCGTAGCACTCCTTCTGAAACCAAGTCTGGGTCTCTTTGGACTTGTGGGCCGGCGCCGAGTCCTGCTGCCACACCCAGGGTCTGCCACCGGCCACCTGATTGCACCAGGGGATCACCACACTCTTCAGCACATCCAGGTACACTTTGGTGTTGACTTTCAAGCTGACTTCGAAGATGTGAGGTAGCATGATGTGGCCCTCACTTGAAACCACACCAAAGACCATAACCGTAGCCGGAAACTTTGTTTTCATCACCCTGGGCACGTCCCTGTTATTCGTGGCAATCCAGATTTGCCTTTTGAGGGTGCTGGCAATGGTCCTGTTGTCATAACTTGGATCGGTAGAGGGCATGGGTTGTACAGCCACGCATCTCCGATCTCGCTCGGTGAACATTGTGTCACTTTCAGACATGATAGAAGGCTCCTATCGCTCTTGGAATATGTACACAACTGGCCAACTAGTATATGGTCTGCAACAAAAAAAGAAAACCGGTTTTCATTAAACGAAAATGGAATCATGTCGTCTTTTCAAAGGGCGACAATTTTATCGTCCCACCCTGTACTCGTTGACAGGAAAACTTAAAAAGAAAATTTACAGCACACACACACACACGCGCGCGCGCGCGCACACACACACACACAAACCTATTTGAAATTTAGTCGTTTGAACTATGTTGATCGTTATCTTCACTTTCCAATGAATTTGACGTCATCAGTTCGTCATATAATTTAAATTAACATCATTGAAGATTATTAAGATTTTGCACATTGACCTCACACGTGAATTTCATGGAAATTCTATTCTCGTTTACATCCAGTGTATCGCCGTGTCATCCAGTTAGTCAATTTGAATCTGACATCATTGAATTAACGCATTGTTGCTGCTAAGTTATTAATAGAACAAAGAAGTACTCGATGAAGCTGCATCTTGATCTGACATTCTCACGATGTGATGCAAAACCAAGAAAATCTGGTAGCATTGTAAGATACTGCTGAAACGTTTTGTGTTAGTGGTAATGATGTGTATATAATTTCATAATCACCAAAGCTCGTTACTTTCCGACACACAAAGCATGTCACATTTGTTTTTGTTTATATCTTAGAGAGTACATACTTTTTTTATTTTACATTTATAACCCCATGATATATATTCGAATAAAATGTAGCCCAGTCGGCTGGGGCTGCAGAATACACCAACTGCTTCTCTGCAATGGAGTAAGATTTCCCCAAAGAGTGTCCTCGATATGATACTAAACAATCTGAAGGTGAGGTTCCAGTAATGCTGGAACTTTGGGGAAAATTTGAGTACCCCTTTATTGCCATCGCTCCCAGGTCCACTCTAACCCAGAGTGGTAGCACTTGATAGGGTCCCATCTATGGGTCAAATAGAGCTAAACTGCGTACATAGGCTAAACCGAATTGTTTGAAATAGAACTATTTGTATGTATAAAAATGGATTTGGCATTGAATAACCTTCAATGGTTGATATGCCATAAAACCAAACCAAATCAAATTCAACCAATCAAATAAAATGGTATTAAAAATACTTCTACGCAAACAGGTTTTAGATAGTTTTTAGAGTCTCTGTATATTAATTAAAGGATCGTTTTTTGAATTTTTATTACGTAAAATCTGATCATAGACTATGATATTTTTAAAAGTATTGCCATAATTTAATTATCTTCTTTAAAGTTTTAATTTTGATTTTACTAGGCAAATATTCATTTTGCGTTATCATCAAGGCATGCCGACAGTGCTGATTCCTCTCTCTCTCTCTCTCCCTCTCTCTCTCTCTCTCTCTCTCTCTCTCTCTCGCCATCCTACACTATTAGCTACCGCGCTTAGTAAGTCGTGTTGACGGCACGTAGTGTCCGCACAAAGCTGATGAATATAAGTTTTTGCTGATAGGCTAACACGGGTGTATCCATGTGTCCATAGGAGAGACAGTTTTTGAATCAATGCTTTTCCATGTCAATTTTTGTTATCTAAGATTGCTTCAATTCTGATTGTTGTCTACCGACAGGGAAACAAAAAAAATCTCTGTAATTCCAATCTCCCCAAATAAAGTCGCCTTTATAGAAATAAGATTAGACAAAAATCAATGATTTTGAAAAAGATATCAAATCTTTTTTACTGAAAAAGTAATGAAAATTGTTTTGGTTTTCCGCAAATGTCTCTATATTGTCAAATGTAAGGTAGTTTTTGAGTCACTTTCCTAAGGAAAACACTTAAACTTACGAGTGTCTCATGGGACATCTGAAGTATGAACGACCAGAAATGACAAAAGCTGATATTATTTGGAATGGTTGGAATATATCCCTAATACCATCACATGACGAGCAGCACCCATCTAAAAATATCAAATATTTTATCGTTTTACTTCATGTTAATTGTTCATACCAATTTTAACCGGTGGTTTTTCACTGTGTTCTGTGATTTGAATGGTTTTGCTTCTTCCTCTGATCTTTAATTCCCCCGATCTCTTTTCCGGGCCTTTGGAAACCGTTTCAAGGGTATCAACTACAATTGGTATCACCGTCAACTTCATCTTCTACAGCTTTTTTCACTCTCTGGTGAGATCCAGGTATTTTTCAATCTTTATGTTCGCTTGTACTTTAAGTGGAATGGCAAAATCCAAAAGATGATAAATTATTTTTCTTGTTTATTAACAAAGTCTGTTATTCTGACTGGGATAGGGTGATCTGTTTGTATCTCAAAGTCCCAGATAATTTACTATTGGTCTGTATGGTCAGATTTTCAATCGTTTGCGTTGTTCCCAATGGATCACTTTCCTCACCCAGGTGTACCTGTTCTTGTAATCCTTCTGGGCAAACTTACTGCACTTACTTTTTTATGTGGGTGATTGTCACATCTTGCGGTTGATTGTCTGATCTTGTGGTTGATTGTATCATCAAATAGCCTATACTTGTCATTTTCCTGAGTCTTATCTATTCTAGCTTTGACGTAATTGGTTCCTATGGTGTTGTTCTAGGCTAATATCAAGAGCGATCAAGTTTCGTTCTTCAAGTTACCTCTGCGTTACTATATTCGTGTCAGCTCATGCGGAATTTCTTTAGTTTGTCTACTGAATTGTCCGTGTAGTTATTTTTCTTCCGATTTTTGTTTTTTCGATGTCATAATTCCTGTTTTTTTTTTTTTTTTGTCTTTGTGCTATTTTTGTTACAATTTTTGACTGTTTTTTTTACTCTGCTTTGTGTATTCTTTAACTTTTAAAAAACTGAATGAAGACGTTTGCATAATTTACAAACTTATATAATAAAGTGATAGAGTTAGTGTCAATTTTTTGTTATGAAGCCAGTTTCGGTATATTTTAAACTAAAAGTTTTCGTGAAACTCTGGATTGTGCAAGTGCAGCATCTTTCATTATCACTAGACCTAGATCTGTGCAATTTTTCCTTATTTTCTTAACTGAAATTGCATCTCAACGGTAAGAAATTTGAGGACGTGAAGAACATAAAAAAACTAAACGAAAAACGACGGCACAGCATCACATTATATTAAAAGAGGGATTCTTCGACCAATCGAAAAATCGCTGGAATAAGTGTGTTGGTTATCGAGGGGCTATTTTGAAGAAAATTAATGTTTCATTCTTCGTTCATTTCTGTCTTCGTAAATAAAGCTTCAATTTTGATACTTTTTTGATTAAAAGATTGTCACGAATTTGCTTAAACATTTTTGTTTTCCTATTATTGATCTTAGTTTTTTTTTTTAACATTTAGACTTATTTATCTAGTTCTTGTATTTATCTAGTTCATTTATTTATCTAGTTCATGTATTTATATAGTTCATTTATTTATCTAGTTCGTGTGTATTTTTCATTTTTGGAGCCCAGTCAGTAGGAGCTGAAAAGTACACCGACTATATCTCTGTAGAGGTGTAAAACCCCTCCCCAACGAATGTCCTGATATGACATTAAATAATCTGATGATAAGGCTCCAGCCCTGGAGCTTTGGGGAATATGTAGTACCTTTTCCTTGCTATTACTCTCCGGTCCACTCTGACCCGGAGTGGTAGTACCTGATAGGGTCCTATCTATGGGTCAAATATAACTGTTTGACATTTTAACTGTGTACAAACAAACGACTTACATTTAATCAAATTGTTAGAAATTGATTTTTTTTACCATTTAGCTGTGTGTAAACAAATGACTAATGTTTAATTGAATAGTGATATATAGCAATATTTTGAACAATTTGATTGTGTGCAAATGAATGAGTAATGTTGAATTGAATTATAAGTGTCGATTAGCAATATTTGAAACTGTATGCCGAAATTGAATGGTTAATGTTACATCGCGATGCTTGAAACCATTTAACTGGGTGCAAATAAAACTATTTATGTCAGATATCAATATTTGAAACCATTGAAGTGAGTACGAACAAATGATTAATACTAAGTAGAACAATTCGTGTCAGAATATTTGGAACCATTTAACTGTATGCAAACAAATGAGTCCTGACTCATTTAAAAATAAGATTACCAATAAACTACTGGCTTATAAATCTTATTACATGTAACCATTTAACCATGTAAACAAATGAGCTCTGGCTCGTTTATGAATATCTACACATTATGCGTTTACAAATCATTTATAACAGGCATAAAGAGGATTTGGCATTAGATTATCTACAAGGGTATAAAAACCCAACCAAACCAACCAACATAAAAACCCAACCAAACCAACCAACAAATTTACAATTTTGTAATTACATTAATTGTCTTTATTGAATTTGTATAAATAATGAATTGCTGTTTAAATACAATGCGCGCGCGCACACACACACACACACACACACACACACACACACACACACACACACACACACACACACACACACACACACATATATATATATATATATATATATATATATATATATATATATATATACAATGATGACGATGATTATGATTATGAAAGAGAAGAATAGGCAAAAAAGTATTACTTTGTGACTTTCCAAACGCCCATGATACCAAGAAACCTAAAGCAAGAAAACTCAATTTTTTAAGTGGTCTCAAATGAATCATCGAGTTATAGCTAAAATGTCTCCACACTACGTATCCTTGTTAGCTGTTCTATTAATAGTCCGCAAGATAAGATCATAACGGTACTCCGTGGCATTAGAAATAAACATCCTAGAAGATTTCGCCATATTTTTTGAAATATGGAAATTTATAAACAAACTTCTAATTAAGATTTCACTTACCCGTATGAAATGAATCGTTGGGTATAATAGGTTCTAACATTTTTCGCCCAGGAGCCCAGATCTCTGATTGAAAACAGAATTGCCAGATAAGAATTACTAAAGCTTTTAATGTGTTGAATCTGTAAAAAGAAGTGCTTCAATATTTCTACACAGGTTGATATGCTTTTCTTGGTAATACATTTCAATACACAGAGTACACCACATAACTTTAATGAGTTTATTGATATCATTACAACATGCACTTAATAAAGAAATATGAAAACAGGATAACTTATTAATATTTATCTTTTTCTGTCTTCAAAAAGTAATAATATACATCACATGATAAATGAATAAATAAATAATAACCGTTATATTTCTTCTTATTCGTCGCTTGAGTTTACCTTGCTTATATAAAAAGTAATAACCAGCCGTTTTGAGCCAGACGTTTCAGCCACGTTTTATTTTAAAGACAGAAATGTAATCTAGAATAAAATTACACACACACGCACGCACACACACACACACACACACACACACACACACACACACACACACACACACACACACACACACACACGCATATATATATATATATATATATATATATATATATATATATATATATATATATATATATATATAATGCAATGATTATTAATAGGTATGTATAAAAATGTATACCTTTTAAAGTACAATTTAAAAAAAATCTCTCCAAATCAGTTTATTATCGGATTTTAATAAACTTTTCGGTGTTGAAGTTATAAAAAAAAATGAGCTTTCTTTTAAAAGACATTTTTCCTAAAAATTCTGACGGCAACATGTTTTTTTAATCTTTTTGTGGTTATGTGCTAAACTTTCAAATCATTTTGTTAATTTGACTCACTTGATGAAAGTACAGTAAATGAATTTTACATTTTAAAAAATTAATTCCATTGAAAATTAGATTTTGTTTCCATTTTTTAAATAATAGTTTGTCTATTTTGTTCGTATGGATGCCACATTTTTGAAGTTTAAAAAACGGTAAAATAAGGTATGAAATTGTTTTTTTAGCCATTTTTAAAGATTATTTAATTCGTTTTCATAGTTTCATCTTCTAAGGTTGTGATTAATGAGAGAAAAAATTCAGTTCAAATGTTTTTAGAGGTTTAAAATGGACATCTGTAGATTAAACTCTTCCACTCATTGCGGTTGGTTCGGATTTTGTTAAATACATAAATAAATAAATAAATAAATCTGATTGGATGATAAAAGTATTTTATCTAAATAATACTTTTTTAGTTTTTGCTTTTGAACGTATTTTTTTATTGGACGATTTTTCCAAGTATTCATTAACATAAAAAAAAACACGCTCTTGATCAACCATAATTTAAAAAAAAAGAGCGTGACCTGTCAGTAATAAATCATAACATTCCCGATAAAAAGTGCGTGTTCTTGATACATTAATATATACTTATGTATTATTGTAACACAACCAGCTGCCGGGATTATTCGGGTTCCGGTGCTCCGAGCATTTGTTGGTAGTATTCAATCCCTAAACACCAACCAGTAATCCTTAGAGCCGGTGACCTCTTCATCCTTATTGTGTCTAAGACCTGAAGATATCTCGGAGCTAAAAGTGGAAGTGTTTCTGAGTTGCCGTAAGCAAGGCTCCACAAGTTCCGATAGATCGGGAATACGACGAAGAAGCCAATAGTGACAGAGAGTCTTTTTCATTTATTGTTGTAGATTGCAACTTTTCACAAAATATATTTTTCATCAGGAACAAAGAAGGATAAACCAGATAGCTTTTCCAAATACTAAAATGTACTTGAATAATTGAATATATAAATTTAAATGTACATTACGCAAATATTATATATATATATATATATATATATAGAGAGAGAGAGAGCTAGGACGAAACAACATCTCATTGTCCTAGAGGCCATTTATATTTTATTTAATAGGCCTTCTCTATGCAATGAAAACTCAAAACCCTCTCTGAACTTATTAGAAGATATCTCGTGCTTGATTTAGGGTGGTTTTAATTTTTTTCTCTCCCCCTTTGTCCGGCTATCATTTTTCATTTTCATCCCCCTTTTACATAATCTTATTTACATTGTTTTAAACGACTTCCGAAGGCTGTCGTTTGACAAATCTCGGATGAAAGGGCTTTTGCGATTTCAATAAGGTTTCTTCATATTGTAAATCTATTTTTGAATATGTCTCAAGGTATTTTTGTCTTATATATATATATATATATATATATATATATATATATATATATATATATATATATATTGTGATTCTATTTCCTCTCAACCATTTTCGTAAAAAACGATGGTTAACCTATCTTTTTAAAAGAAACAAATATTCATAAAGCACAAAATCACGAGCATGAATTGATATTGCATAATTATAGATTAAAATACATTGTCTTAATTTATATTCCATTTTAAGTAGCATCTTTTTAGTCATTTTTGTTTTAAAAATCAAAGCGCAGCTGAATCGTCAGGGGAGGAAATACCTGCGGCAGAAATGTCCTTTATCCATTAAAATGAGCCAAATGTGTGATTCAATATTGGATCTATTCACAAATTGTTGACCAATAGTTTGGTTATCCGGGTTTTAAGTACAATAAAACCGTCAAAAACTATTAGGCAGTCGAGTCTACATTTTCGACATAAACTGGAATTTCTATTGACCCCTTTTCTTGTTATTTCTTGCCAAATTAAAAATGTTTCTTTTAACATAACCAATTCGCTTTTGTCCTCCTTGTCTTAGCCATTGTCATTCAAGACAAATATCTACGGAATCGACATATTCGTCGACCCCGCAAAACACACACACACACTCACACAAGGGGGTGGTGGTGTATGTGTGCATTACTAGAGAAATTTTCATGATTAAGTATCTCGTACCTTTTAGCAAATCTTCTACGTACGCTATTGTTTTCAACGCTTTGTAAATCATGAATATATCGACCTTATGAGCTCGATTCTGAACTGGATCGGTCATTTTTATGGCGTCCATAATGTAAATTTTGAAATATGTTTAAAGAAAAGTTACGAATATTCGAAAATTTATTAGTAGATAAATCTTCACTTAATCACGTTTGTCGTTTGATCAGTGAGAAGAACTGGAAATTTTGATGCCCACTTTGTTTATGCATGTGTGTGTGTGTGTGTGTGTGTGTGTGTGTGTGCATAAACAATCGAATAATTACCTCCATCTCATAATAGTTGTTACAGTCGAAAATTTTATTTCATTCATTAAATATAAATAAGCAAGTATAAATTAGTAGAGAACTTACGCTCAAACCGAGCTAAAAGTAACGGCAGCTACTGAAAGTAACCTGAGGAGGCCTGTGTGCCAGACTGAGCAAAGCTTAGTAAATAGCAACTATTATAGGATAGAGGGTTTACAGTGAAGTTACACTGAAAGCATCGGTTCCCGTCAGATTACCGAAGTTAAGCAGCAACGAGGCTGTTCAGTTGACCCCTTAGAAACAGTAGGTACTATAAGCAATCTTAGGTCTGTGTGTAAGACTAAACAAAGCTTGGTGAATCACAACTATTTGAATGTACACGATCGTCGCGTGGGGTAAGTAAGTAAAGTTGGCGACCGTAGTCAAGGACGACCAAAAGGCTCACTTTTCAATAGCTACTACACCAAGGTGTAGGGGAGGGCGTTACTCCTTTCCCTGGATTGCTCCACTTTACCCTTGATACGTACCTGAGTGTTAAGCAAGGAGGTGTCAAGTGCCATTTTTAAAGTCTATGGTATGACGCGACCTGGGATTGAACCCAGGTCTCCCGGACTTTGCGTGGGGTAATGGTTCGCAAAAAAGGTGAGCATACCATTCATAGTGAGTTCGATTCTCATTAGGTGCCTCATACTTCTTACCTAAATGATAATTATTATGGGCTAGAGTCTTTAATACTTATTTAACGAGGAGAATTTAAATAGAAATTTAAAATTTTGCGAGCGTTTATGTTATATTTACACTTGTGTATGTTTGGGAGAGCGCTTGTATCAAACGTCTGCAGTTGATACCTAAAGTAATAATAATTAAAACATAACTACTGTAGTAGTAGTAGTAGCAGCAGGAGAAGTAGTAGTAGTAGTAGGAGGAGGAGGAGCATTAGAAATGATTAAGAAAATCGATTCGGTACACTTTAAAAAAAAAATTATTTTTATCTTTCAGATAGAGATGTTTATGAACTCTGCCCACATAGAAAAACTGTTTCGATGTAATATTTTCATTAACTAAAACAAAAAAAACAAAAAAAAAAAAACCCAAAAAAACCAAAAACAAAAAAACAAAACAAAAAAAACAACAAAAAAAAACAACAAAAAACAAACAAACCCCAAAACATGCAAAACAACAACAAAAACTTAAAGAAAGCACCCCCAAGGAAACAACCTTTATTTACCTCTGGTCTCAGGTGTATGAATTGTTTAAAACATATCAAATAGCAAATCGAGGGAATATATATATATATATATATATATATATATATATATATATATATACATATATATATATATATATATATATATATATATATATATATAGAGAGAGAGAGAGAGAGAGAGAGAGAGTGAGGGGGATAAATAAAGTTGAATAAGTTGACATTTTTGTATCTGGCAAGGGCGAACTTTACAAGACCGTCAGCATACTGACAAGAAAATGGAATGCAAAAAATGTTCTTTTAAATGATAATAAATAAATAAATAAATAAATAGATAAGTACAAAACTTTCCTAATATTTGCATGGTCACTTAGAGATTTGAAATCGAAGAAAACTTTTTTTTATAGCAGAATTGTTTAAAATCAAAACAAAAACAATCAAAATAAGAAACATTCTCTTCTCCCGGGAAGACACAAAATACTAACGTTTAGTAGGAAGGGAGAAGCCCTGGATGTTATATGAAAATTGAAGAAAACTCTTAAAGCGAGGATAATAATAGTTCAAAGGCTGAGAAGGAGAAGGAAGAGGGAGAAAAAGAGAATAAAAGAGGCCGGGCGAAAAAGAGAGTGCCTTGTCGGAATTGGTAGTGATGGAATCAAAGCCTGTAGTTTCGCTCGATGCAGGCGCAGAGAGAGAGAGAGAGAGAGAGAAAAAGGGAAGTTGAGCATTCCCTCACTCTTGGGAACTACGATAGCGAGAGACGGAGAAGAATAGAGAGAGGTTTGAGTGTTCATCACTTATCAAGCCTTAACTCAACCACAACATTCCCTACCCAACTGCTAAAAAGAAAAGAAAGATAAATAAATAAATAAAGCAATATAGAAACGAAAAAAAAAGTGACAAAAAAAAACAAAACGAAAACAAAAAACACCATTACTATTGCTACTTATTAATGAGTGCCGCGTGTTCATATAAAAGAGACAGTTTTTCCAACATCATTTAATTCAACTGAAGGATTTCAGACATGGCTATCAGCTGTTAAACCTTTAAAAACAAAGCAAAACAAAATAGGAATTTCTGGAGTTGAAATTTACAAGAGTTTTGGTCTCTAACTGTTATTCTCGGCTGAAAGATAATCACCTCTGAAAAGTTCAAGGGGGCAACCTTTCTGGTGGGCTTTAGCACAAAAAATACGTTAGCTTTAAGAATTCATCGAAGATAGGGTTTTAAAACGATGTAAATATATCTTTTGATTTCTCTATATTTCTTTCATTCTTTTCCTCTCGTAAGGTTAGCATACAGTTTTTAATTTACTTTTTTTTTTATAGAATAGTTTTATTTTTAGGTAAATATATTTGAAAAGTGAAGACTCGTGTAATTAAGAGTAAAAAGTGAGTATCTATCTATCTATCTATCTATCTATCTATCTATCTATCTATCCTCTTACTTTAATAGTGAAATTTCTTCAACAATTTTATCTAAACATTTAGCAATATTTTCCAACCAGGAAATCGCAATTATTTAACGATGTCAACTTATTAAGAAGAAGAAACTAACATTGCCAATAGTCGAGATTTCTCTTTTTAAATCGAAATTTGGACGAGAAAAAAATCTCCAGGAATCGGTCATAATGCCTGTCAGTCCGGAAAATATTAACGTGGACAATATTTTACATGGTTTGAAAGATTTTGGACGTTTTCAGGTTCTACAGTATTTTGTAATTAGTTTTATGCAAATACCAAATGCATTCAACTTACTCGCCATTGTTTTTATTGGTAAGTTTTTGTTTTTTTATCTCTTTTAACTTTCACTATTTTTTCTGTTTAAAAAAAAATCATTTTAATTCATTTCCGGTTGTAACAGGCGAAATTTTGCGTATCTATCTATCTCTCTATCTATCTATCTATCTATGAGTATGTGTGTGTGTGTGTGTGTGTGTGTGTGTGTGTGTAAGAGAGTGTAATGTAAAATTTACTTGGATGATAATGATAATGTGCGTGTATGTGTACGCGTGTGCGCCCACGCGCGTACGTGGCTCGTCGTTGAAATATGGTAACCTAGTCAGATCATTATTGGTGAGTTCGATCCCCCATTAGATGCCTCACACGTTTGGCCCCGTGTCAATCTTAGTAGACTAAATGAAAACAATCGTTAAATACTCGTGAGATCAAGTAAGATGCTCATTCTATTACTCACATAATCCAAGATTATACATTTTTTCGAATCTCATATCACTGAAAAAAGCTCTCTGTATGTTTGCATTTCCATAAGGGATTTGCAAAAAAAAAAAAAAAAAAAAAAAAAAAAACCCAACGAAAACAAAAAACAAATTCTTAATTAAATTCTAACACCTTTCGTAGTTATTTCTACTTGGTTTTGTTTGTTTGTTTATGTGTGTGTGTGTGTGTGATGTCAATGATTTATTTGTGTTATGTCCAGTACATGTCACTATTATCGTTGTTTTTCACTCTTCAAGAAATATTGATTATCAAAATCATAAAGGTTCTATTAACAATAACTGAACTCGAGTATAAGTCGCTCTCTTGTATCGTCTGAGCCTTTATTTATAGTCACGAGATTATTCATTCTATGGAATTAAGTTAGGTCGACGTCAACTTTTTGACAAAAGATTGGATGTTCAAAATTCGATCTATACGTGAGTAACACGAATATATATATATATATATATATATATATATATATATATATATATATATATATATGCGTATGTGCTTTTTAAAACTTATTCTTCTACCTCCATAATAATAACACTGATTTCAATAATATTTTGTGATGTACACATGATTCAAGGTTCCCACTCCCATGCCAGTGATAAGGTTAAATAGAATACAAAGGTATGTGTACGCGTATGCTTTAGTGTGTGTGTGTATGTGCATGTGCGTGTGTGTGTGTGTGCGTGTGCGTGTGTGTGTGTGCGTGTGTGCACGTGCGTCTATGTGAAGATCTGTCTTTTTTCGGTTTTTCTTCTTGCTTTCACCTCTGTTCTGTGTCTGTGTGGAATAGGTAATTTTTTTGTCATTTGTTTGGATTTCATTGCTTAAATGTAAACATTTGGTTATGTTTACATTTAAACGCGAACTGAACTACGTAACAGTGATCCTGTTGGCATGCATTATTATCAAAGAGCGAAATAAGCTTAGATGTGTATAGCGCAAGGTCATTTTAATGCTGCACAAAGTGAAGATCAAACTCACTACAGCACTTTTAATTATCAATTACAAAAATTAAAATGTTTACTGGGGATATTGTATCGTATAAAAAAATAGTTTATATTTATTATGATTCTAAAGAGTCACTTGTCTGTCTTCTCAGACGGGCGGGAGCCCCTTGCTACTGTTTCCTGCCGGGCCTGGATCCAAATATCCAACTACCCAACTAACCAACTGTCCGACTTCTACTGCAACTGTGCCTGGCCGGGTCACAGTGAGTATATACTCACTTGACGCCGGCAATCCAACAAAAACTGCATTTAACTGACATCCCATCATGTCAGAATATAGCACAAGGCCAATTTATAAACTTAATTCTGCAAGCAGGCAAAGAACTGGGGGTAGAGGACGGCCCCCTAAGACCAAATTTAGTTGGAGAAAAATAACCACCCGGCATGAATGTCTAGTAGCGCAATTTATCTGGCATCCCACCGTGTCAGAATATGGCACCAGGCCGTTTTATGGAGGGCCAGGCACAGACTCATGCGCCGAAGGTACAAAAATACTTGACCCCGTCGGCATTCCTTTAATGGAAAGCCTCAGGCACCAAGCAATAAACTCAGTCCTACCAAAGCAGGCAAAGACCTGGAGGACGGCTCCTTGAGGCCAAGGTGTCATAGTTCGCAAACAACCGCCGGTACAAATGCCAGGTTGTCAACAGTTTTAACTTCGTTTATTAATGGGTTTCTGATAAGTAAGATAGGCTCCGTTCAGCCGTCCCTGAAAAGTATTTTTCAGCTCCTTGATTAGCAAAAAAGGAAAAAAAAAAAAAAAAAAAAAAAAAAAAAGAAAAAGAAAAGAAAAGAAAAAAGCTATTCATCGTTATGAGGGCCGTTTGGATTCTTTTTTTTCTTCTTGAAGCTTCTTTGACTTGGTGACTTTAAGACTGACTGATGAACTTAAGTTGACGTAAAAGAGTCTACTTCCTTCTTTTTTTTTTCATACATCTTAAAGAAATAGGGGGGAGAGCTTTTCTTTAGCCTTCTTTTCACAATTTTTATAATTGGTCATGGTATCGTTGGTGTTATTGTCAAGTTACTCCGTGTAGTCGTGAGTATAACTGATTCGCAGTGGTTTACGAAACTATCTCGTTCACAATTATCCCAAGTGACATGTCGTAAATGGAAAAGTCTGTCTTATCTAAAAACTGAATCATATTTTTCTATCTTTTTTATTTTATTTATTTTTGTCTTCATTGAATTTAGACAACCAGTAAAAAAAGTGAGCAAAGCATTTTGAATATAAAAGAAAAAGAAAAAAGAAAGAAAGAAAAAAGAGAAAGTGAAAGAAAAAGCTAGAAAGAGGCTGCGCTCAATCAAAATTTGAAGAAAACGATTTCTCAATAATCCAAATAACTAATTTAAGCTTTCGGTGGCGTAAAGTTATTTCGCCACCATGGCGTCTTAGACATATATTCATTTCTTTTGACATTTTTGTTCTGAGCAAAGAAATAACCTTCAGAGATATTCAAGCTTTTCAAAAAACGTTAATCTATACGAATTAACTTTTCTCCTCCCAAGTTCATTAATAAAATATAAACCTTTTGATTGACTGGGACTTGCAAAGAGTGAGTCATCATACACTATTCTTAATTTCTCTGTGGTCCGCTTTATTCATTTCATTTCACGTTCATTGCTGGTTGAAAATTAACCTTACCACGTGACCTCTCCGTGGAGAACATTGGCAGTGTTCACACGTGTTATTTTGATTCATAATGTGTGCGAGCTCATTTACTTTCGTATATGTTCTCAAATTGTCATATGTTTTGAAATCAAGGCCGTGAGTCGTAATTAATCTCCATGATGCTGAGGTGAAATATTGAAGAAATAAAACTAGGGTAATGTAAATTGCTCTCATATGTATACTCAAGATTAAAGAGTGATTATTCTGTAAACAATAGAAAATTATCAATTATTGAAGTTGTTTTGTCCCCTATAAGAGTTATGTTGTAATCATAATAAAAGTAATATCAAGTATCTTCACAGAGTTTTGAACAAATATGCAGTTTCTTTTTGTGTGTGTGTGCATTTTTTTTTATAAAGATAAAATCAGACGAGATTTCGAATGTGGAAGACATTATTTTTAAAGTGCTAAAAATGCAACGATTTTCAGCGGTTATTAAAGACATGAATTTATTTTTTCTGTCTCAGTTATGGTTAAAATAGAAGGGTAGACAGAGCTCTCTAGCTTTGTTGAGCAAGTATTCTAGGTGAAAGATAACTCCGAATTTAAACTATGGTGTATCTGCTCAATTCAAATCAGTCTGAGGTGGTTCTCAACTTCGTTCGAGAAACTCCTACGACGATATTAGAATCGGTGGCATGGCGAGAAGAGATTTGTTATATGGACAACTGTCTAACTTCCATACAATCTTGACCAAAACTGCGTCTAGATCCTGGCAAAAATCTTGCGAGACAAGCGGATCCCACCAAATGGAAATTAAATTTTTCTTTCTCCAAAGGTTTAAAATTTGTAATATTTAAATATGCTTGAAATAGCCAAAGATTTATGCTAAGCTCTATCTACAAAATAAGGGTCTTTAACTCTAGATATATACGTACATATCCGTTAGACCTCCTTCCGTTTCTCATGAGTTCATTTATAAGATTGAGCGATATTTTCTGATTTGTATCTCCAAGCTTATGTAAGCACGTGGACTTCATTTAGTTATCAGATGGTGTTCAGTGGATGCTGTGAATATAAACGAAATCATCACCATTCTTGTTTGGCAATCAAATCTTCATTAATAAGAATGGTTTTCGAATTTTACAATATGAAGATGAATGTGCGGGGTGGCGTGACGGTTATTGGTGCAGAAAGCTGAATTAACGAACGGTATTAAAATTTCGATTGACTTTGAACCTTACGAAAGGCATAAATTGATTTCTCCCTTCTTTTACTATTGGTAAAACAGCAGCACAGATTGGGCTCTCAAGTCTTGGTGGTTGAGAAGAAGGACGACTCTGAATTTAATTCGTAGAGAAAGCAACAGGATACCACTACTCTATATCTCTCGAGAATAGATATGGCAATGCATAGTTCTGAAGAGCAATGTTCTGAATGCTCCTGTCATATTCAATTTCATTCCAATAAGAAAATATGACGAAAAGAAAATAACAAATGACGAGATTTTTGTTTTTAATAACAATGGATACAAATTTAAAAGCAAATTCCTTCCTGCTATTCCAAAAATAAAAATAACAACAATAGAAGCGAACATTCATATAACGTTTATTGTTTATGTTTACTGAAAATCCTTTGTATATTATTATCATGATTGAGATATGTATGATCTGATAACTAGAAACAATGCTGCGACGCGGAAAAATAGCTAAGTCATAAGATTCTATATTCATTTTCTATTTTTTATCACGCCTCTCACCACCCGCGGAAACTGTTCATTTTCTCCGTTTTAACGGAAGATTAACAGTGACAAATCTAAGACGATAACTTTTTAAGGGAGATATATTGACTGTCTGACGATAAACATATTTTGATGACTCTATCACGTCACCTATCTCTTTCTTCGGCAGTTTGAACGAGAGCTGGAATTGAAACAGAGCGCATAATCAGGCCACCGGTATATAACCAGGAAAGCGGTTGTTTTTGATAAAACGAGTAAATAAGTGGATGTTTTTACTTTGGTTAGTATCGTTATTCGATATGTCATGTATTATGCATGTTTATTTACTCACCCCCACCACAGTGGCAGGATGTTACACAAGGTCGCTTTAACGTGACCCACTTGGGGTAAAAGATGTTCATCTGTCTCGGCATCACACTTTAAGGGGTTCTTTAAGCATCAGGTATTTAAGACAAGCGGGATGCAGGTGTTGCCTGAGGAAACGATCACTAGAACTAGACCTCGAGTATGTTGTTGGTTGGTTAGCCGATTGGTTGGGTGGGTTTTATGGTATATCAACCCTTGTAGGTTATTAAATGCCAAATTCTGTTTACACACACACACACACACACACACACACACACACACACACACACATATATATATATATATATATATATATATATATATATATAAAATATATGATTTGTAAACAAATAGTCTGTAGATAATATTCTAAACTAGCCAGGGCTCATTTGTTTGTACGCAGGTAAATGGCTTCAAGTATTGCTATCTAACACTAATAATTCGAATTAATATCAATCACTTGTTGCACACGGTAAAATGGTTTTAAATATTGAAATGTAACACTAACAATTCAGTTTAACATCAGTCAGTTGTTTGTACATAGTTAAATAGTTTAACAGTTCTATTTCACCCATAGATAGGATCCTAACAGGTACTACCACTTCAGGTCAGAGTGGACCTGGGAGTAATCACAAAGAAGAAGTACTCCATATTCCCTAAAGCTCTAGAATTCAAAGCTTCACCATCAGATGCAGTTTAGTATCATATCCAAGATAATTTTGAAGGAGTGGGTCTTACTTCTCTGCAGAGATGCAGTCGACTTATTCTACAGCCTTAGCTGACTGGGCTTGTGTATTTTGTATAAGTATGTGTGTTAGTACAAACTCTGCACTAAGGCTATAGTTGCCGTTTTAGCCTCATAAAGTATTGTTCAGTTCATTCATTCTATGGACCAGATCTTGTGTCAAAATTAGCCTAGTCCAGATAAGGGCACTTTGTTGTGCAGCAGACGTCATTATTGGATCGGACTGACAATGATCTAGGCAGCCTGACAAAAAGGTTACGGGCCCCTTAACCTATCCTACCATCATATTTTTACTCACTCACTCTATGTAAAGACACTTGATCATTATAGGTTGGTTTGGTTTTATGGCATATCAATCATTGTAGGTTATTAAATGCCAAATCATGCTTAAACACATATTAGATATATATGATTTGTAAACACGTTTTTTTGATTACATCTTTAAACGAGCCTGAGCACATTTTTTTGCAAACGAATTATTAATAGTAAATAGAAATATTCGAATAAGATAGAGTTATTTGAAACCATTTAAGTGTATGCAAGCGAACCAATAATTCTGAATAGAATTATAAGTGTTAGATAGCAATAGTTGAAACCATTTAACTATGTAGAAACAGGAGCAATAGTAGTGTATTGGTTTCAAGCATTGTCATGTAACAGTAATAATTTAATATTGGTTATTTGTTTGCACACATTTAAATAGTTATACATGATATGTAAGTAAAGTAAAGTAGGTGAGCTTAGTTGAAGGTGACCCGAAGGCTCCCTTTTCAAGAACTACCACACCGAAGTGTAGGGGAGGGCGCTACTCAATTCCCTGGGTTGCTCCACTTTACCCTTGATCCTTACCTGATAATGCTGAGTGTTAAATGAGTTAGAACTAATTTGTATGCACACTAGTATTGCTCCTCTTTCTACATAGTTAAATGGTTTCAACTATTGCTATCTAACACTTATAATTCAATTCAAAATTACTCATTCGCTTGCATGCACTTAAATGGTTTCAAGTATTGTTATGTATCACTAACAATTTAATTTAAACACCAGTCATTTGTTTATACACAGTTAAATGTCAAACAGTTCTATTTCTAACAATTCAATTGAGCAAAAGTCATTTGTTCGAACTCAGTTTAAATATCAAACAATTCTATTTGACCCATAGATAGGACCCTATCAGTTACTACTAATCTGTGTTAAAGTGTATCTGGGACCGATGCCAATGAGGGTACTCCGCAATTCCAAAAATGTCAGAATTAATGAAGCCTCGTCATCAGATAGTTTAGTATCATATTAAGGATACTCGTTGTGGAAAGAGGGGGGGGGGGGCTTATCCTCCTGCAGAGATGCAGTCAGCGTATTCTACAACCCCAGCCGATTGGGCTGATTGACCATTATAGGCAAAGGCTTAAAAAAATGACAAATGAAGAGTAAAGATGGAAGAAAAGGACATTTAAGAAGAAACCCAAACTCAGAAAGGGTGAAACACTTATTAACCCGAAAGTCTAAGGAGGTAAAAGATTCATGAGACAGTTTGGTCCACAACGTTCGAAGAAAGAAGCTGCTGGAATGAACCAGAAGCAAAATTTAACAAGTATCATTTTTAGCACAAAGTTTAGCAAAAACAAACATATTTTCTAAGTAATTCATGTAAGTTTCTGATGTGGACCCAATTTGGGACCACGAAAAGATAACTCGGAACACGGTATAAGTTTAAGAATATATTGAAGTAACAAGATACAGAGAAAAGTGGTGGCGTAAGCTAGTCTTACTTGTCAGTCGAATATCCAATCTCACGACGACCACTTGGCTCTCGATTAATATAGGATTTGGAAGAGTCAATCAATGGGTAGGTAACAGTCCCATCACAGTTTCATATAATAAAATAGAAAAATAACGAATTTTAGTGAGAAACTTCATATTAGGATTGTTTTTTACTGGTTATTCAATATTTGCAGACATCTGAAATATTGGAATTCTTAAATTGTTTAAGCTGCACAAGCACGCATGTGAACACAAAATGCTGGCTTCTCAGAATTGTCGCAATAAATGGGAAAACAGAAATTAAACATTTAAAGTTTTCATTGGTTGAGAATTGGAGAAATCAATAATACTAAATATCGAGTCAGAGAAACTGTAAGCGAATGTGTAAGAACGAAAAGAAAGAAACAATATTTTAATAAAAGAAAAAGTTATTGCGTTGACATTATATTGAAATTACGTGTGTCATGCTGATAATTTACAAAGGATCATACGTAACACAATCCCTCCGCTACCAATAAGATGTAGGTCAATTTTTAAGTAGAGTAAGGAACGGTATGAATTCAGAGTTTTCCTTCTCGTTTACTGATTACCTAACAAAGGTTAAATAACTCAGTCTACCCTACTATTTACCTTTAGTTCGGAAAGGAGCACAGTTGAGTTCATATCTTTTCCATAGGTATTAGCACGAAGTGAAACACAAACAGCCTCGTCAAGAATTTGAACTCAGGTTGTCGATTTTATTTCCTACGACGATAATCGTTACGCTAAAAGTGCCTCCTGAAATATGAATGAAGCCTGTAGGCTACTGGTTGTCCATGTCTGGCTTAGTTCAACAAAATTAACTTCATTCAATAAACGTCTGTACGCGTGTACAGATATCTAAGTCAGATGATAAATTCTTCATTGAGTCGTGTCAGTTAACATTTAAAACCAAGGTAGGACTAGAAGGCGGATGGAAATAAAAACGAAACGAAAAGAAAAATCAATTACTTATCCTATATAATCATCTATAAGTCAGTCTCGTGTACAGGTTGACAGGTGATTTATGATCCAGAAATGATTAATTTATGGAGTCAATTTTTGCGGCTAAGATCTGCTCCTAGTCCTTCCCATTATATTTGAATTTCAATCTTACAAAATATGACAAAACGTGCTCAATTCAAAAAATATACTAGGCTGTATCTCTGCATTGCCCTAGAAATCTAACAGTAAAAAATTTGTAAAAAATTAGTTTCATTCATTGTTCATTTCTGTCTTGGTTAATACAGCTTTAGTCTTGGTACCTTTTTTTAATACTCATCGTTATGTGAAACAGATTTTACAAGAATTTAATAGTAGTTAAAGTAGTTCAAAATATGAAAAAACTGCGTTTCTTAAAAATGTCATGTCTGTGGGTCTGAACTTGTGGTGTTATGGTTATTTTCTTTACTCGGACATATTATTCCCTATCATGGATACATTTGTTTTTCTTTCTTTTTTTCTTTTACGGTAGTGTTATCTTTATCCCATGACCAACCTTTCTTTCTCCATGTTTGGGATCAGTATTGGCAAAGTTTGAGCCTTCAGCTCCTGGCTTTGAAGTCAAAGTTCTCCATTTCATAGACGGGTTACCCACCAAAGCTAGAGAACCTGTTTCGTATTGCTATTTTTTTCTATAGCTGGGAGGAGGAGGAGGAGGAGGAGGAGATGGAGGAGAAGAGATGCCCTTCCTAAGGTCGTCAGTGCAGCCGGAATTTGAACGCTGTTGGCGGATACAATTTCTTGGTGGTGAAAACCATTGCGCCATACTGGCACCTCCATTCAAAATCAGCATTCAACACTCTGGCTTTTATATCACTAACCTTAGGCACCTAAGCACCTCAGCTTGAAGAGGGTATACAGAACTAGTGAGGAGGTAATAAGATAAAAAAAGAAACGACGAAAAGTAGAGAACATTTACATTACTTTCTATCTTTTTATGTGGTATGAGTGTATGTGAAGATACACATTGTTTAATCTCTGCCCTAGACACATTGCTTATAATCATTTTCATGTGTATAAAGCAAAGATCTCAAGATAGTATTATATTTATATACAAAACAAAAAGACTATTTTAAGAAAATGATAACATGAATATAGTTTCCAAAAATTTCTTTTGTGTATTTGTATTTTTGTAGTAAACAATGGAGGCGTTCATGGGGTAATGGTTATCATCGTATACTACCCGAGTTCAACTCCTGAATGAGGCTGCTTGTATTTCACAAAGCGCTAATATCCTTGGGAAAGATATGCATCCGACTGTTCTCGCTCCATTTATTGTCAAATAGTAGGGGACACTGGGCTCTTTAACCTTGGTATGGCAACCAGTCATGGAGCAGGAAAACTCTGTATTCAAATCAGTGACCGGAAGAGATAGGATCTGCCAGGCTATTTCCAGCTAAGGCATGATTTATAAGTAGCGCCTCCCACACCATGACCAAACCTGGGAATAGGACCAGTGAAAGAAAAAAAATTCACCCTATCACGTTTCAATCATCATCATCATAATCATCATCATCATCATGTCGTGCTGGTAGCACGGATATCCCTGACCCTCTCTCGCCACTTTTCCCTATCGTTCATCGCCTCTGGCAGGTCTTCTGGACTACATCCCGTATCCTCACATAGTTGCTGAATGTATGTTCGTGCTGGTCGTCCTGCTTTTGCTCGGCCATGTGTGGGGGTCCATAAGAGTACATCACTTATGAGCTCGTCCCCGCTTCTCTAGCAGTGTCCTGCATGTCTGGTTCGTCTAACTTGAATAGTTTTCGTGATAGGAGGCAGGTGGCCGTACAGTTGATGTCTTGTGGGGTGTTGCCGCCAGGGCTTGTTTAATATTGCTCGCAGCATTCTTATGTAATTGCCGTCTAGCTTCTTCTCCAGCCGCTTCGTAAGAGTCCATGTAGTGCATCCATATAGCAGTATCGATGCGACCGCTGCCTAAACCGTAGCAGCAATAACGATTCTCTATAGAAACACCAAGGTGAAAGTACGATCACCAGATGGAGACACAGAATACTTCGACATTGTAGCAGGAGTACTACAAGGGGACACGCTAGCTACATACTTCTTTATCATTTGTCTAGACTACGTACTTAGAACATCGATTGACAAAATCAGAGAGAACGGCTTCGAGCTGACAAAGAAAAGAAGCAGAAGGTACCCCACAAAAACAATTACTGACGCCGACTACGCCGATGACATAGCGATACTGGCAAATACACCCAACCAAGCCGAAACACTACTGCATAGTTTGGAACGAGCAGCCGCAGGCATAGTCCTCTATGTCAATGCACACAAAACGGAATATATGTGCTATAATCAAACGGGTGACATCTCCACTCTAGACGGAACCCCTCTTAAACTAGTAGACAAATTCACTTACCTAGGAAGCAGCGTCGCATCAACCGAAAAGGACATCGACACGAGGTTAACGAAGGCATGGACAGCTATCAATAGGCTATCGATTATATGGAAATCAGACCTAACGTTTAAATAAGAGAAGAAAATGAATGCAAATTATTTATATAGCGTTATCATAGTCTCATTATTATTAATTTTCACGGGTATTTTCTTTCATGTTTTAATTTCAGATGCTTTTTATTCATTCGAGTCGTTTTTTCTATGACCTCGAGGAATAGTGTGTCTTGAAGACAATAATTAAGGTGAAGCTCAAAATTACGTTCTCTTTTGCCTCCGATAAGGCTGCTTTATCAGCTACGCTACGAGGGCCATTGGTATAGTTGAGGCCTAAATCACACTTTAAGCACAACCATTACTTTGTCTTTTGATCTGTCGGCACTATGTTTATTGTAATTATTGTTACATACTATAAGTGCTAATAATATATCTTATCTATTTTTTTAAGATGAAACCTTCTGACAAGAATGTTCTTCGTCTTTTAATTTTAGTTGCTTTTTATCGCAACATAATCGTTTTTTAAAGGCAAAAAAGGAGCAAATCATAGAAATTCAAAGAGATCTGTGAAAATTCGTCTTCCAGGATCTTTATTTAAAAAAAAAATCTATATCTCATTTTACCTTTAGTTTAGTTTCATATTTCGGGAGTATTAAACATAAACAAGAAAAGATTAATTGATTGATTTTAATGGCATCTCAACTTGTCTAGAGTTATTTCATGCCTAGCGGTTAAGGAACTGCGTCCATTGTACGTTTATGTTTACATTTTTTGTGTAGTTGTTTCTTAATTTTTTTTGCACACAGTCCTATTGAATACGCATAATTTTTGAACAGATCTATTTGAGCAATAGACAGGACCCTGACAAGTACTACCACTCCAGGTCAGAATGGACCTGGGAGTAATGATTGTGAAGTAGTACTCCACACTATCCAAATATCCATAACTGGAAGCTTATCATTAGATGCAGTTTAGTGCAATACCCGGGACCTCTTCCCATGGCGTAATGGTTAAAGTGCTGGGCTGCGGCATTGTAGTAAGCGAGTTCGAATTTCAGTTGCGTTATTTCGTTCACCTTTGAACTAAAGGTGTAAACCTCCTTACCCTTCCAGTTATGGGTTCAATTGTACCACTGTTAGTCTTCAACAAAGATATATTTGGCATTAAATAACCAACAACGGTTGATATGCCATTAATCAAAGAAACCAAACTTGCCCTTACTTGTTTTTTGGAGGTAAGGGAGGTCTTACCTCTCTGCAAAGAATACAGTCAGCGTATTCTAATCCGAGCTGATAGAGCCAAACTGGAAAAGAGTAACATAATATTTTTTAAATGTATTGTATGTATAACGTAATTGCTAAATTATTTAAATGTTTCTGTTGTTTTGGAAAGCATAGGTTAAGTAGTTTAATCAAATAACTATTTAAAGACTATCATATTTCTAATGTACTTTAAGGTTAACAGCGTTATCATGTTATAAAGAATGTAATATAGCTGTCATATCATCATGATTCTCCATTTGATATGGTCATATGGTAACTCGTATATTAGTCCTGTTGGCAGGGACTGTAGAATACACTGACTGCATTTCTGCTTAGGGGTATAACCCTCCTTGTAACGAGAATCCTGGATATGAGGCTAAAACCATCAGATGGTAAGGCTCCAGTCCTGGAGCTTTGGGGAATGTGAAATAGGCCTTCATTGCAATTACTCAACTGGTTTACTCTGAAGTGGTAGTACCTCGTAGGGTCCAGTCTATTTAATCGTTCACTATACTTGAAACCATTTAAGTGTGTGCAAATGATTGATAATAAATTGAATTATTTGTATGATAAAACGATGATTGAAAACATTTAACTGTGTGCAAACGAAGGAATAAAGTTGACTAGAATTATTAGTGTTGAATTGCAATACTTAAAACCATTTAACTTTGAGCACACAATAGATAGCAATATTTGAAACCATTTTGCTCGTTTTGAAATAATGTTACCAACAAGCTATTCATTTACAAATCCCCCCCACACACACGCACGCACACACACACACACAAATATATATATATATATATATATATATATATATATATATATATATATATATATATATATATATATGATTTAGCATTAAATAACATATAAAAGTTGATATATCATAAAACGCAACCAACCAACCAACCAACCAACGTATATTGATATGGTCATATAGTATATCGTCTTATAGTGTATCGTTATAATAGCTATCATAAATAATCCGATTTGCCCAGTCGGCTGGGGCTGTAGAATACACCGACTGCTTCTCTGCAGAGGGGTAAGACCCCCCCCCCCTAACGAGTGTCCTGATATGACACTAAACAATCTGATGGTGAGGTTCCAGCAATGCTGGAGCTTTGGGGAATGCGGAGTACCCCTTCATTACCATCGCTCCCAGGTCCACTCTGGCCCGGAGTGGTAGCACCTGATAAGGCCCTATCTATGGGTTAAATAGAACTAACAGCATTCTTATGCTAAACTGAATTGTTTGAGTAAACTGAATAGCTTAAAATAGAAATGTTTTTGACAATTAAACCGTACTTACATTTAAACTGCATGCTTATACTTAACTGAATTATTTGAAATAGAACTGTTTTTCGACATTAAAACTGTATTTACACTTAACTGAATTGTTACATATAACTGCTTGAATAGTTTGAAATAAATGTTTTTGACAATTAAACTGTACTTATGCTAAACTGAATTGTTTTAAAAAGAACAGATCATTTACATAAAAATGGATTTGGCGTTAAATAACCTACAAAGGTTGATATGCCATAAAACCCAACAAACCAAACCTAAATAATCCGATTATACTATATAGTAAACGTGATTCCTAATGTGATCACCTAATCAAGAATCGCTCTCTGGGAAGTCTCATTGTCTGAGCAAATGAGTACATATATAAATTTTCTCTGTTCGCTTTTGTGTGTGTGTGTGTGTGTATGTGTGTGTGTGTGTGTGTGTGTGTGTGAAACTAAAAACTAC
>OY757935.1:35528599-35636099 GCA_963585895.1 Sepioteuthis lessoniana
CAGTATTTTTTTAATCTAGGATAATAAACGACACAATTATGTGGGTATTTATTTTTTGTCTGTAATACTTTAAATCAATTAAAAAACTTTAAATTAGAAATAACTTCAGAAATAAGTATTTAGTTACTTCCCTTGAACTTCCCATTTAAAAGAGTTTAAAAGAGTAAACCGAGGTTAATTCACTGTGGAGTAATGGCTAGTAAGTTCGATTCTCATTAGGTGCTCTACGATTACGTCATAATGAATTCTTATAGATGTATTAAGTAGGATCACACTTTTAGTTAGAAAATATATACTTAAAGACTCGTATATTAAAACCTTTTAATAATTATAATTATAATAATTATCGCTTTTTCAAATCACGAACTGCACAGAAATGAAGATGAACGAACGTCGAATGTAATGTCCGCTTTTATTTGCGTATACATAGATATGTATTTCTTTTAAATACCCTATCCGGTGGCAAAAGCTGCTCGGTAGCGCCAGGAGTGGCAGTACCGCCTTGAGCTACCGAAACTGTGTTATCACCCTGGTTGGCGGCTGATGAGGCTAGGGTATCGCACGTGCTTTCACACGTTGTATGATGAAAAAAAAAAAAAGACTTAAGATATATTACCGTAATTTTTAGCAGGGCTGATACACTAATTAGTATTTACTAAGCTTTGCACGATGATCAAATTCGCATTGTATTTTTGGTGCGTATTATATACAAGATTATGACTGAGGGAGTTTAATAGTAGTCATTTACTAAGCTTGGCTTAGTTTGGCATAAAGTCAGAAGTATGGGGTACTCAGCATTAAACATGTTTACTATCTTAGCTAGCTAACCATTATACCGTTCAAGGCACTGAAAAGGGGCAGAAGATGAACAGATTCTACGCTTTTATCCCAGTCCGAAGGATGAAGAGTTGACATATAATTACCCGCCCTCAGAGGTAGTTTTGGCTTATGGTCAGTTTAGTGAGTGGACTAAGGTAGCCTCAGTTTCCGTGGTATCGGACTACTCGAACAGAAATGAAAAGATATCGCTGCTTAACTTCGTTGATCTGACGGGAAACAGATATACAAGTTTATTTTGATAATTTCTTTGGATCAACTGCAACAGAAAAATTCTGTATAAAGACAATGTTAGTTCTTTTATTTAAATGACGTATTACTGTAGTCGCTCAAAAAGTCTGCCAAAGTGTATGTACATTTTTGGTGTGACATCCAGTCTGCAACAAATACACCTATACGCACGTACGCATGCGCGCACCCCCCATGCACACATATACACACACAAACATACACATTCTTACATCTATTAGTTATTATGCCCTGATAAACATTGGCGCGTAATGTTTGTTTTTATTCAAAATGTGGGTGCTTGTTCTGATGGAACGACAGCTGTGTTGTGTTTCTGTCTTGTGCCACTGGCTTGTGTATAACATTTCCAAACTGACATATTTTAAGTTGGAACACCTCAATATTCAGAGGCATAGCTCAAGAGGGAAAGGCTATTTGAAAACGCCCCCCCGGGACCCCAATAGAAGAAAACCTAAAAAAAACTTAATGAATAGTAGTTCACCTACTACAATTCAACTGTTATACAATAACAAGAATCTATTTGTACATATATAAATTGCATAAATAATTATCTGATGGCAAACCTTAGTCAAGCGAAACTATGTATTTTCAATTGGATCGCGGCTACACACATTTTTATGGTTGTATGGAAGACTAACAGTTGCCACTACAGCAAGTCACCCTTTTCCATGCCGCTGATATCGTCGAAAGGCAGGAAAGGACTTGGCGTTACAGGAGTTGCCACAATGAGGTAAAAGGCAATGTCTGACTGAGACTTTGGCTCCTGATTGTGAATTTAGGATAGACGTTTCCAAAGATTGGTTCCTCACCAAAGCTAAAAAGCCCAGTCTGCTTTACAATATTGCCTATAACTTGGAGAAAATATAAATCTACAGTTTTTTCCAAGACCATTATCGTGAAGTAAATACAAACATTGTGAATACAAACATTATCGTGAAGTTAATACAAACAGCTTCAGCTAACAATTTTATTTTCTGCTCCAATAATCATTATATCACAAAAATAGTCATTTCTACTGACATTATACAATAACAAGGATATATTTTCACATATATGAATTATATAAATAATAGTTTAGTAGCAGTTATAGTAAAATTTATAATTACTATAGCAGGCGACATTTCCACACTAGACGAAACCTCTCTGAAACTGGTTGACAAATTCACCTACCTAGGAAGCAGTGTCTCATCAACTGAAAACGACATCGACACGCGGCTAACGAAGACATGGACAGCTATCGATAAGCTATCGGTCATATGGAAATCAGACCTGACCGATAAAATGAAACGCAGTTTCTTCCAAGCAGCGGTCGTGTCGATACTGCTGTATGGATGCACCACCTGGACGCTAACAAAACGGCTCTAAAAGAAGCTCGACGGCAACTACACAAGGATGTTGCGAGCAATATTAAACATGTCCTGGCGGCAACACCCCACAAAGCACTAACTATATGGCCACCTGCCTCCCTTCACGAAAATTATCCAAGCTAGACGAACCAGGCACGCAGGACACTGCTGGAGGAGCAGAGACGAGCTCATAAGTGATGTACTCTTATGGACCCCCACTTATGGCCGAGCAAAAGCAGGACGACCAGCTCTAACATGCATAGAGCAGCTATGTGAAGATACGGGATGTAGTCCAGAAGACCTGCCGGAGGCGATGAACGATAGGGAAAAGGGGCGAGAGAGGGTCAGGGGTATCCGTGCGGGCGGCACGACATGATGATGATGATGACTTTGATCAGATATCTTGATATGATAATGTTTTAATTCAGATGTGCTGTAAGCTGATCCTTTGTCCAATATTTTTTTATTTTATTGATTTTAAGTATGTTTATTTATTGCGAATTTTCCTTTTTTCCTCAAATCACATTAAATGCCCCCCCCCATTCCAAGGGTAAAACCACATTAAATGACCATCCAAGGATAAAAGTTTACCCCCATGGGCTTGAAAATTTCTTGTTACGTTCCTGTCTGTATTTGATATTTCAAACATAGCGTATATCTTATTATTCTTCACGTACACAACTTACATGCACACTCACCAGTACAGTGATTAATAGGTTCTTTATCATACATACAAGAGTACACAAGCACATAATCAATATCTGTTAGCACAAGAGAATAAAGAATAGACCCCCACTAACATAAATATGCATAAAATAACAGTGTTCAGATATGAAAGATATGAATTTTTTCATGATTATACAACTTAACAGAAGAAAAAGAATTTAGTTGCCAAAAGTCTTTTGACGTATTTAAAGCATTTTGGAATTGTTCAATCCTAAAATCATATTTCATTTGCTGAATTGGTGCTAGTTTTTTTTAGATAATAGGTACTCCAGAAATTATGATTTTACTCCAAAATATTGTCAGATTCTATTCTCCAAAATTTAAAGCTACAAGCTCAGATTTTTTTCTCCTCAATAGTCAGCCTTTTTGATACCAAAGTTGCTAACATATACAACCTGAATTTTGCCCAGTCGGCTGGGGCTGTAGAATACACCGACTGCTTCTCTGCAGAGAGGTAAGACCCCTCCTAACAAGTGTCCTGGATATGACACTAAACAATCTGATGGTGAGGTTCAAGCAATTCTGGAGCTTTGGGGAATGCGGAGTACCCCTTCATTGCCATTGCTCCCAGGTCCACTCTGGCCCGGAGTGGTAGCACCTGATTGGGCCCTATCTATGGGTTAAATAGAACTAACAGCATACTTATGCTAAACTGAATTGTTTGAGTAAACTGAATAGCTTAAAATAGAAATGTTTTTGACAATTAAACCGTACTTACATTTAAACTGCATGCTTATACTTAACTGAATTATTTGAAATAGAACTGTTTTTCGATATTAAAATTGTATTTACACTTAACTGAATTTTTACATATAACTGCTTGAATAGTTTGAAATAAATGTTTTTGACAATGAAACTGTTTACTTATGCTAAACTGATTTGTTTTAAATAGAACAGATTATTTACATAAAAATGGATTTGGCGTTAAATAACATACAAAGATTGATATGCCATAAAACCCACCAAACCAAATCAAACAACCTGAATTAATTCAGGAAATAGTATTAACTTGCCACTGACCTTATTTGCACGAAATATATCACATAAAGAAAATATTTCAGAAATCAGTTAGATGGCCACAGATGACTGTAGGCATGTTTAACAATAAATATGTGTGACAATAATAGGGGGTTTGAAGTAAATTCTCTATTATCTAAGATAAATAGATAAATAAATAAATCCCATCTCGTAAAACCGATGCCATATTTGGAATTAGCTCCCCAGAACTACTCTGAAAACGTTCTGATATTATTAGTACTAAGTGTTGACCAGTGTTATTAATACGAATGATTCATTAACATTTATAGTAGTCAGTGCACTTTATAGCATAACCACAAATCTTGTAAGGACATGAATCGATAGAAAGTGCCATTTCTTTTTAAGAGTTGGGTTTTTACTGTAAACTTTGAGTTACCATGACCTTTTTTGAGAGACAGTGCTTTCCTATTGCCTTCTCCACGGTTTGAATTCAGAATTACCCTTCACCTTGACTGGTTGCCATCTACCATGATTAGAGATCCCAATCAACTCGGTTATTTTACCTCTGGCTGAAGGAAAGAAGTAAATTCATGCCTCTCTCAAGAGAACGAATCAGAAATGAACTCGGCTAGAAGTTGAACTTGGTTCACCGATTCCGTTTTTTGCACCGATAACCATTACGCCATATTGCACCACCTGCAAGCATATCATCATCATCATCATCATCATCATCATCATCATCATGTCGTGCCGCTAGCACGGATATCCCTGACCCTCTCTCGCCACTTCTCCCTATCATTCATCGCTTCTGGCTGGTCTTCAGGGCTACATCCCGTATCCTCACATAGCTGCTGTATGTATGTTCGAGCTGGTCGTCCTGCTTTTGCTTGGCCATATGCGGGGGTCCATAGGAGTTCATCACTGATGAGTTCGTCCTTGCTTCTCCAGCAGTGTCCTGAAGCAAAACAAAGAAAAAAATTGCTTATCGAATTATAACAATATTACCATTTTTTTTTTAGATAACGCATACTCAAACTTTATTTACACATCTCAGACTATTGTTCTCATTTTGGTCGTTATACTTACAACAGTTCGGCCGCTGTACGACCAGGCCTTCTTCAGGTGCATTTTGTCATAGGCAGTAACTTTCTCACGAGACAATGGGCGCGAGGATAAAAATGTTGGTTAAAAGTTTTAGTTGAAGTCTACCTGGAAGTGGTGAGTACAGTCCTTGGACCTGGATTCTGCGGAAAGATAAAAAGCGACATTAGAAGGGCGAAATAACTGAGAAGGCGAATTAACTGATATTCAAAGACAGAGACAGCGGAATGAGAACAATCAAACGCCGTGGACTGAATAAAAGGTTCGGTTCAAAATTTCCGACTACGACAAAAGGCACCAGAAGAAGACTGGAGGATACAGCGATTGAAACGTTGCTAGTATAATGACTAAGACGAAAACAAGAGCTCGTGATGTGTAAATAGTAACAACTTATCTCAGGAATTTAGACGGATCCATAAGTCAACTTTTTTCCCATTATTCAAATAAATTCATCCTTTAGACACGATCATTTAGTATGATAAGTGGTTGCTTGGCCATCAAGAGTCCTCGATATTTTTTTTTTAATTTTTTATTTTTTTTTTCGGGGGGGGGGGGTGTCCTAGTGGTGTAATGGTTAAAGCGTTGGACTGCGGAATCGTAGTACGCGAGTTCGTACTCCAGTCGCGCTATTACGTTCACTTTCGGGCAAATACCCTTGGGAAAGGTATGAGCCCCCTTATCCTCCTAGCTATGGGTTTAATAGTACCACTACTGTTCTTTTAGGAGAATGGATTTGGCATTAAATAACCTAAAAAGAGTTGATATGCCATTAAAACAAAGAAACCAAACCATCGATATTTTTTAAACAAAAGTTATATTACCTAATATACTTGTGCTGTCAAAAATGATGGTGTATATTATAAAACCTGCCCTTTTTTCAGAGTAAGTGAGCAATCAAGCACTAACAATGATCAGTATTTTGCAGCAATCAAGAGGAGATCAAAATCCGTTTATGGCGTCAGAAAAAATTGGATTGTGGCCTTTAGCATAATTGTTAATAACGCTTGACTTGAATTGAAATGTTTAGAGATTTATTAGAGTATATTTAAATGAAAGGCTACTGTCCTTTAAAAATGGCTGGCGGGGATATTAAAAAAATATTGTTGGATTTAATGAATAGTTGATATAAAATATTTTTAAAAATATTCTTTATTTCCTGTCATTTCTTTTAAAACTTTCACTGTCGTGTACAACTATAGACGAATCCACGTCATTTCCACCTGGGGAATCACCAAATTTGGTTTTATTAACCTCAGTAAATTTCTACATTAAATAAGTTAATCTTGATTCAAATATGAAAGCATCAAAGTTTATAAGAAAGGTGACTGAAAGACGTCTGCTCCAACTTATCTTTAATTTTTTTTTTAAATGTAAAGAGATCCATATATAGTTTGAGTGATATCGTCTGAATAAATGTCATTTTTATCATATTTCCAAACCCCAAATAAAAATCTACTCATATCGTTTGCATGTATTGCCTGTGCCATTAAAGTAGGAAGTACAGTGTGAATATAGAAGTTGAAAGAATGGGAAAGGACAATCTCTGCCCATGTCTCTTCCGGGCTACTGCACGAGATATCAGATAGTCAACCTTTATAGATCCTAATTATAGTAAAAGGCAGAAGAGAGAGAAAAAAAAAAAAAGGAAAAATAAGATAAAACATAAAACAAAAAAAAACAAAAGTAACACAGGAAATATTCTTTTTATTGTTCTAACACTAGTTCTTAGCATTTACATTGATTATCATAATATTTTATAGACATTGAAAGGTTTTAACGTAAGTAAAATTTTTGAAAATCGTTTTTTGACTGAAAAATGCAATCACAGTGAGTTTCAGAAAATTAGAAAATGCTGGAACAAAAGAATTAATTTGCAAGGCTTGTAAGACAAACTTTGACTGAGACTTTCATTGTATTTACGTCAAGTTGATAATAAAACGAGTACATTAAATAACATTAATGCTTCCCAAAATATCCCTCACAGACACAATGAAGGACCGCAAGATGTCGTTATGTGCACCATAAAAAGTATACGCAAACACCAACATAAAAGAAATGACTCCTACTGTAGTAGAACCTTTGACAAAAACAAGATTCATCATCAAGTGACTCTTGTCAATCTAAAAATTAAAAAAATAAAAATGCACCCGGAATAGAACTCGATCTCCATAAACCAGTGTTAAAACTTATTAAATGATTCGGTCGCATTATCGTGAAGTTTGAGAAGCTATTTAATCTTGAGTCCATTTTCGTAATACACTTGTAATCATCCAAGATTATTCAACTGAATGTTTTTCACGGGCAAGATTAATCTGCTGATTTGCAATCAGAGTTGCTGACCTGAAATTTAAAAAAAAACTGTTTCATTACTTTCTAGACCGACCTCGTATTTGTATGCATAGAAAATTTAATTATTCTGGCACCAAGCCAACAAATACCTCTAAGCGCACCTGTGATTATTGCAGACACAAAGTAATACCCGACCCTCCTCCATGAAAACGAAAAATACATTTTGACAAGCAGTTATCTGTTAATAAGAGTGTTTATATATATATATATATATATATATATATATATATATATATATATATATATATATAACATTCATCTGTAAACACTAAATAGTAAATTATTAGTATCTACAAGTGCGAAACTCAATCTTGTTATTTACTAAGCTTTGCTTTATCTGGTACCCAGGCCTCACATTACTAACATTACCTGCTGCTACTGGGATGCCGAACTTCGATGTTCTGACGGGAACCGGAGCCTTCAGCGTGACCTGATCGTAAATCAATCTTAAGTAAGATCATAAAAATCTAACTGAAGTGATCGTCTACGGTGGTTTTGATGTTAAGATTGGAACGTAGTTGGCTATTTTGCAGTTTGCATTGTTAATTAGAAATTTACTTTATTTTCGGATATAACCTTTTGGGAATGCACTTAATTCCGCAGTAGCATTGAACATCATATAGTGAAAATTTCAGGTAAAAATTCATATAAAAATAGGAAGAATAGCAACTGCATAGACTTTTCAAGAGAAAAAAAATGAATTACAGATAACATTGGAAGCGAAGAGGACATGTGAAGAGAGAAATTAAATTTCTGTATTCTTATGAGATTATTCTGGTTCACCAGAACAATTGTGTAAGAACAACCTATATTAAGGCCAATATATACAAGATACAGAGTAGACTATGTGGAGTTATAGAATCGCTTATAAATAAGAGGTGTTGCAGTTTTGTTTTTGAGTTTGAATTTCAGTTGTGTGCAATACTGTACAGATGTGACAGTCAGTTATATCAAAAGCGAATGTAGCAAGTTAGCTCTAAATTAGATATAGCTAGGTAGGAAAATGATTCCCAGACCATGCAAATTAATTTATTAAAACCAGAATATATTTTAGAGAATAAGAAGTTATAGAATTATTTGATTGATTGATTTAACGGTATGTCAACCCGTCTAGGGTTATTTTATCCCAAGATATTAGGGAATCGCGTTTATTGTACATTCATATTGACATTTTTTGTGTTGTTGTTTCTCAATGTATTTTTATTGCACACGGTTTTAACCAGATCTATTCGATCTATAAATGAGACCCTAACAGGTAGTACCACTACAGGTCAAAGTGGACCTGGGAGTAATGGCAATGAAGTAGTACTCCACACTCCCCAGAACCAAAACCTCAACATCAGATGTAATTTAGTGTCATACTCAGTATACTAGCTAAACTGAACCTTTATTTTCATTTAATTATATATTGTAGGCATAGTGCAGAAAATTTCCAAGCCGGAAACATAAGTTATGACTTTTTTGCATTGCTTCTTTCTTCGATTTTTTTCTAATCTCTGGAAAATCAAGACTTAAAAATCAGTGATCACCAGAGAGCTTCTCAACGTCCCCACAAAAGCAGAGTTTTCGAGTTATTATGCATCTGTTCATTGCTGCAATAAAAAGTAGAATAGTTAAATTTATAGTTAGCTTACACCATGTAATTTCCCACTCATGGAACGGGTTTTCAACTAGTATAAAAAAAAGAAGAATCCTTTAACTTTCTTTACATCTGCATCTAATCCGTTATTATTGTTTTATTTGTCCTGTCAAAGCTAATCTCACCAACCCTGGAAGATATTCAAGACATTTTTCTTACGCGACAAGTGGTTACAATTACATGGAGAAACTAGTGTTACTTTAAGAAATATTTTCAGTAACATATCTGTCAGTTTACACTGGCATCCGCCATGCAAAGAATATGTTTATTTGAAAGCCGTCGTTCGAGAAAGAAAAAAGCGAGAAAAAAAAACAACACTCGATCATCACAACACAGAACGCTTTCAATCTTTACTCCTTGGAGAGTAAACAATTATTGGATATAAGCTGATATTTTAACAAAATTGTTTATTTCCTTTTCAATTTCTGTTGTATAATAATAATAATAATAATAATAATAATAATAATAATAGAAGCTCCAGTGCGTGAGTTAAGATTTTGTCATGAGATGAACCAAGTTCAACGATAAGATCTTTAAATAATTGCTCGATAAATAATAATCAGAAAGACAAAATTTGAATCCAGGTTCGACACACTTTAAACACTCAAAAGTTACGGTCTAGTTACACTGAAGTTAAGCAACAATGAACTTATCCAATACTTAAATGGATGACCACTTAGCAACAGCAGGTAATTAACCTGAGACTTGTGTGATGCGTCAAACTAAGAAAAGCTCAGTAAATAGCAAAGCAACAGTCGCAGACCAAGCAAATAATTTTAGATAGATTCTCACTGCATGCCCTTCTGGCCTTTTGCTAAACTAAGTTAATCTACGTTTTTGAGCACCTAGCCTAGTGTAATGTTTAGTGAGATTGACTAGTAGTGAGTTCAATTCTCACATAGTGCCCAGTAATTCTGGCTTAAACTAAGTTAAGCAAATAAAACTAACGATGAAGTAACACTTAAAACCCCAGTTCCTGTCTGATTATTGAAATTAAGCAGCGATGAGCCTGTCCGGCATCTAAATTGGTGGCCGCTTAGGAACTGAAGCAACCTGTGCCAGACTAAACATAGCTTAGTAAATAACACAAAATCTGTAAAAAGTCTATTTCTATTTTAAAGATTTTTTTCTGTTAAAACTTTGTTTCGAATAAGATAGAAGAATGTTAATTAAGATCTCAAATTGTATTTGAAATAAGAATATTCTTGATTATAAACATATGTAGAAATAAACGTTGGATAGGCTTAACATTTGATTTTGTAGGATTCTTCAAGAATCGAGTTCAGTTTAAAAGTTTTGTGAGACTAACATCTTAACCATTTTTGTGGAGGTGCAATGGTGTAATGGTTATCGTCGTAGGAAATGGACACGGCGACACGAGTTCAAATCCTAGACGAGACTGATTGCATTTCACATAGCACTAATACCCTTGGGAAAAGTATGAATCCAATTATTCTCCCTCCAGCTATGGGTAAATAGTAGGGCAGACTAGGTTCTTCAGCCTTGGTGAGGCAACTAGTCTAGGAGAAGGAAAACTCTGAATTCAAACCTGCTCAACTCCGCTTAAAAATTGACCTTGTGTCATATCCTGCCCGAGTGGAGGGGTTGGTAAATATGAACATCTTAACCATTGCAATGTCCCTATAACATGTCTATCTACATAAAACACCATAGATACACACATACGCGAGAGAGAGAGAGAGAGAGAGAGAGAGAAAGAGAGAGTTTGAAAATCGCTGACGTGGTTCATTTTTTTTTTTATATGTCAACATAAATTCCAACTACCTTGAAACGTAACTAAGCACATTTACAAATCAATTGACAATAAATTATCAACCAATTTAAACGTTGCCGAAATTTTTAATAGAGCGAAAAAAGAATACGAAAATGCCCTGAAAAACTGTAGCCTAAACAATCAGTTGATATATAATAGTAGCTAATATAATAGTAGACGAAACAGAAAAGAAAAAGTTATATCCCCACTTTATAATGTGAAAACAAATGTAGAGGAAATTTTCCTTCAATTGATTGACAAACGTTTTCCCAGGTTTGAAATGCTATACAAATCATCTAATAAAGATATTATGAAAGGAAATTACTCCTACACGAATAACATGCAGAAAATTATCGACAAGCTCAACGCCAAATATTGAATGAGCATACTGACAATATGCGATGTAACTGTAGAGAACACGAAAATTGCCCCTTGGATGGGAACTGCTTCGCAAGAAATAAAACACAAAGCAGTAGTGAGTGATTGAGGCAATTATAATGAAATGTATATATATATATATATTAGACTTTCGAAGATAGAGTGGAAGAAGCGGTTTTGTAACTGTCGAAAACCTACGGAAATAGAAAATACAGTAAACTATGCTGGAAAGTCATCTTTCGTTTTTAGTGACAAATAATCAAAAAGAGCAGCAGTAAATAAATGAGGGTTGTAAGTCGTACGTCAAGGAGCAATTACGTATTTTAGAATACTAGGATTTCAGTAAATTGTTAAATGGTAATCGAAATACTGTCATTTGAATAAGTTCTTACTGCGCCATTTTCTTCCATACTAATTTGCATAATTTAACTGAAGAGTTGAAAAAATAACCACATGGCATTCAAGCAAAAAATTAAAACGAGGAAAAAAGAGAAGATTTATTGTTATTTTTCCTCTTTTTTCATTCTTTTTCTTCTGTACCTTCCCTTCTTTTATCTCCACCCAATATATACATACATATAGCAAAAATGAATAAAAAGGCAAACAATTCCACAAAATAATGATTTCCATCTCATGATCGTACTGTCAAATGCGCGTGAAACTCAAAGTTATGGACTTAAGACTGTGAACCTATTAACATTTTAGATTTTAAATCACCAGTGTTTGATAAACACATTGAGCACTTAAAAAAAGATTCTCACATTTTTTAGTAACCTTTTGCCTAAAAACGTTTACACTAATAAACATATTTACCCAACCCCACCGCCACGAGCAGAATGTGACACAAGGCCAACTTTTAAGCGAAGTCTAACTGATTTGAAATCAGAATCTTCCTTCTCCTAGATTGGTTGCCATACCAAGTTGGATTCATACCTTTCCCAAGGGCATTAGCTCAATGGGAAATGCCAACAGCCTCGTTCAGGATTAGAACTCGATTCATCGTGTCCATTTCTACAAGCGCCTTTAAGTTTGGTTCCTTTATTTTAATGGCATGTCAACCTTCGCGAGTTATTTAATGCCAAAGCCATCCTTATAAAAGAACAGCAGTGGTATTTTTTAACCCATAACTGGGGAAGTAAGGGGGCTCATACCTTTCCCAGGGACATAAGTCAGAAAGGGAATATAATAGCGAGACTAGAATTTCAACTTACTACATTGTCGGAGTCCATCACATAGAAATTACGCCACGGGGCCTCCCTCTATAAACCCCCTCTCTCTCTGTCTGTCTGTTTCGAAGGTGTCGAAATACTCCGTCTCGACCCAACCCTTTTATGTAGAGGTCGTGCTTCTGGTTCGAAAATTTCTGGTATGCTGCGTTTTTGTTTTTGTTTATTTGGTGTCTACTCCTCGAAAATAAAGCACATTCGAGGGGGTAGAGCAGATTTGGATCATACTATGATCCATTCGTGTATCCTCTCGTCTTTTTAGTTCTTCAATACAAGTAAGTAACTAATCATTATCATTATTATTAATGATAATAATATAGGAAATCCGCCGGTGGATACAAACTTCATAAATAGCAAGAAAAAAATCAACCACCTAATGTACATTGACGACATCCAACTGTTTGCCAAAGATGAAAAAGTACTGAAAGCCTTAATATAGGCTGTGACGATTTACAGATGGAATTTGGCATAAAAGGAATATGACATGCTAATAATGAAAAGCAGGAAATGACAAATGATGGGAGGAATAGAACTATCAAATCAAGGGAAAATCAGAACGCAGGGAGAACAGGGAACTTACAAATACTTTGAAATATTGAAAGCGGACAAAAAACGAACAAGCGAAGATGAAAGAAAAAATTAAAAAAGAATACCTCAAGAGAAGGAGAAAACTACTCGAAACCAAACTACAACAAATGTGCCAGAGATCATGAAAACTCATAACGATACATAAGGCCCATATCATCCATGGGAGATGACGTAGACAGACTGTATGTGTCAAGAAGAGGAGGAGGAAGAAGACTTGTCAACATTCAAGAGCGTTGATGCCTCGATACAAAGACTTGAAGACTACATAAAAAAGCTCAGAGGAAGACTGATTACAGCGACCAGAAACAATAAAGATATCACAAGCATCAACAGAATAAAAATAACCAGAAAACAAAAATGGGAAGAAAAACAACTATGGGTATTTCAAGCGTCAAACAAGCGAAATCTCACACGAGAAAACTTGGACATGACTAAGAAAGGGAAACTTTAAGAAAGAAACAGAATAGAAAAGACGCAATGAAATAGCAAATGTTGATTATCTGGTGACGGAGATAAAACGATCAATCACATAATAAGCGAATGCAGTAAATTAGCCCAAAGACTAGACACAACTGGTAGGGAAGGGGATCTACTGGGAATTGTGCAAGAAATTTAAATTTTGAAAAGACGAACAAAGGATATATACACAACCCAGAATCTGTCCTAAAGAATGAGACGCATAAAATTCTCTGAGATTTTGAGATACAAACGAATCATTTAATCTCAGCCAGACGACTAGACTAGTCAACTGAAAAAAAGAAGAAAAAAAGAGAACCTGCTGAATAGTGAATTTTTCTATCCTAGCTAATCACAGGTTAAAACTGAAAGAAAATTATAAGAGAGAAAAGTACCTAGACCTTGCTAGAGAACTGAAAAAAACAATGGAGCATGAAAGTGACGGTGATACAAATTGTAACTGATGCGCTTGATTCAGTCATCAAAGGATTGGTAAAGAGACTGAAGGACTTAGAAATACAAGGGCGAGTGGAGACCACCCAAACTAAGGCATTGCTGATATCGGCCAGAATACTGAGAAGAGTCCTAGAGACTTGCTGTCGCTCAGATTCCAGTGAAAAACCATTAGCTAACGCTGGCGTGAAAACCTCATGATAATGCCAGATTTTCTATTATTTCTAGTGAAATCTTATAGAATCAAGCCGAATATTATTTGGTATCATTTATTATTAAACCTTACGGTAGTGAAATATGTATTAAAAAATATGAACATGCCGCGGTCGAAATATAAATGATAAATAATACTTAATAATATGTTTTGGTTGTATTACATTCCACTAAAAATGATAAATCCTGTCTTCGGCCATCCTGTGACATAGTAACATAACAATGCTAGAAAACAGACCTTTGTTAATGCCCAAAGGTTTATATACAGTGTATTTAATAGACTATATGCGTATTGTTGTCACACACACACACACACACACACAATGAAGTAATATATATATATGTGACCTATAAAATACAGAAGATTATTAGGGCATTTAAATTACTATGTCAACAAATTGAAATAGCCTCAAACTTAAAGATAGTTGACTTTCTTGATGTCACACTCAATTTAGATAATGGCACCTTCAAACCTTTTAGTAAGAGCAATTCCACCCTCACCAGCATAAATATTGACTCTAACCACCCAAGAATATTGAAGCAGATTCCTAATGCCGTGAACCAGATGTTAAATAGACAATCCTCATGTAAAACATTTTTTTGAGGAGAGCAAAAGGATATATGATGAAGCCCTCAAAAACAGCTGATTCCAAGACAGACTGGAGTATGTGAACTCAGTGTACTTCGGCTCTAATAAAAGAAGTAATAGTAGTGGGACCCATGCACTTGTTAAGGTAGATGACACCAATAATAATCACTCAAATAGACGAGGAAAAATAGAAATAGAAGAGTAATCTGGTTTAACCCACCATTGTGTAAACTTACCAACATTAACATAGGTAAATACTTCCTAAACCTCTTGGATTGACACTTTAATAGGGACAATCCATTAAGAAAATTTTTTAATTGGAACACAGTAAAAATTAGTTACTCTTGTACAAACAATATGCATAGTATCTTAAATAACCACAACAGGAAGTTACTAGACGAATTAAATAGGAATAGTGGGGGACCAGATGGGATGTCCTGTAACTGTAGAAGCGGACGATGCAACTCGAAGAACGTCGTATACTAAGCGTGTATTTCCCCCATGGAATATAATAATGATGGGGAAGGGTTTATATAGGTATCTCTGCTGGGAATTGGAAACAAGGACTGAATAACCACTTTCTCCAAACTACGACTTAGAAACCAAACCGCTCTATCTAAATATTTTTGGAACCTTAAGGATCAGGGGCTAACTCCCCAAATAAAGTGGAAAATAGTCAGGCAGTCTTCAACCGCGATTAGCTTCAATGGTAGATGTAACTTGTGTATCTCTGAAAAAATTAGTATATTTAATTTTAAATATCGCAAACTACTGCTGAATGAACGAAACGACCTTGTGCTAAAATGTAGACATAAAAGAAAATTTAGATTATCCTGAATGGGGGGGGGGCACTGAGGCTCCTAATCTAGACAATTGCAAGGATATTGATGTTGGATGATTTTTATTGGAAATAATAACATTTATTTCAGTAGTTACTAATATCATATGACGGGGGGGATTTATGTAGAGAAGGAGATTCTTGGAACTTTAGATACTAATTAGAAAATAGGGTTTTTGATTTCTGGAGTATTTTAGGTTAATTAATGGTACCTGTTTGCTACCAAAAGCGTTTTTTGTGGGAGGAAGACTATGACCCCATTAACTGATGGAATTAACATATGTAAAACGAGTAAACGGAAAAATATATGAAGATAATCGTTTAATTTACTAGCTTACATTATTCATAACATTCCATCCACTACGGAAAATCTAGCATATGTTCAAATTGGGATGGGTTAATTTACAGGAACCCTTTTTTAGTTTCTTAATTTTTTCGAATACTTTATTGTTTTAACTCCCTTACTTTCGCCTGAGAATTAAGATTTATATGTTTTTTTCTTTTTCCTTTTTTTTTTCATACACATATATAGACTGTAATCCATATTTGCTGTTTTTCAATCTCAAATTAAGCGTGTGAAGTCATCTGATAAGAAAGAGTATAATGATATTCTTTGCCGAAAGACAATTTAATCAGGTTTGAGTTTTCTTCTAATTGCATCATATATATATATATATATATATATATATATATATACTTCGGTGTCTAGTTCTAAATTGCGTAATGATACATAGGCGTCTAATAATAGTTGTACACATTTACTAAGTTTGGTTTCATTTGGCATAAGAGTGAAGCATTCAGAAGGACTAAAATCACAATCAATAACTTGTGATACTAAATTGCTGGACCCTACTCTATGACAGACATTATTATTTTTATTATTAGTAGTAGTAGCAGGAGGAGGAGGACTAAGAGTTGGGGTAGGAGTAGTAACAGTAGTAGTCGTAGTGAAGAGAAAGAGAAATTTGTATTAATGAGAGAAACATCTGGGCCATGAGATGAGATCCGTTACTCGAAAGTACGAGCCACTCGAATGACCTATTCAGGCACATTAACCTTCACCCGTCACCCAGAGGAAAGGAAAACACACATATTATTCTTCCCCTCCCCAAGAACATCTAAGTACCAACTTTTAGACACACACGCACATGCATCTTTATCTACTTCTACATATTTCCACTGAAGGGTTTAGACTAGAAACATCCAATAAAAAATGATCATTTCTGCATATGATTATCTTCAAATGCAAAAGAACAGAAAAAAAGTGCTTTATGCATGTTTTTGTCATTATATTCACAGAATGAATTGCCTTTCCCAAGATCTAAGCAAGTGTCGTCAAAATCATCATTTTCTTCGTAACTTTGTCCCGTTGGAGCCGGGAAAGTGCATTTGATGAGACACCGTGGACAATTAATCACTGTAAAAATGTAACATTATAGGAGAAAAATTCCACTTGTAACCTTTCTCGGTTCTTCTTCTTCTTCTTCTTCTTCTTCTTCTTCTTCTTCTTCTTCTTATTATTATTATTATTATTATTATTATTATTATTATTATTTATCTTATTTTATTTTATTTTTTCACCCGTAGTAACTGATGGTTTTCTCTGAAGTCCAAGTGACAGCAAATCTCATCAACTCTTTAGGGCTCTTCTAAGTGTACTAGCTGATCTCAGCAGCACTGTAGTTTCCTCAGACTCAGTCTTTCCTCGGATTTCTAGCTATCATTATTATTGAGTTTTTTGCACCAACATTAGTTGATGGTCTTTTACTGGAATCTGAGTGGTAGCAAGTCTCCTCAAGTCTCCAGGACTCTTCTCAACTGTATACAACTAATATTATACAATATTTAGTTATGTACATCTCCATTGCACTGAAAAGGGTAGAGTCAGGATCTATTCCTGATGCCCAAAACATCTCAAAAAGGAAATGCTGACGGAAATAGTCTGAAACTATGTGAGTGTGGGAGACACCGTATTTAAATTCAATCCTTGTATGAAATTCATATCAAGATGAGGGACATATAATGTTATCTATCTATCTATCTATCTATCTATCTATCTATCTATCTGTGCATATATATCTGTCTGTTCATATCTATCTATCTATCTATCTATCTGTGCATATATATCTGTCTGTTCATATCTATCTATCTATCTATCTATCTATCTATCTATCTATCTGTGCATATATATCTGTCTGTTCATATCTATCTATCTATCTATCTATCTATCTATCTATCTATCTGTGCATATATATCTGTCTGTTCATATCTATCTATCTATCTATCTATCTATCTATCTATCTATCTATCTGTGCATATATATCTGTCTGTTCATATCTATCTATCTATCTATCTATCTATCTATCTATCTATCTGTGCATATATATCTGTCTGTTCATATCTATCTATCTATCTATCTATCTATCTATCTATCTGTACTGAATGTAAATTACTCGAATAAAGTATTAATTCGGTTCAAAGAATCATTTTCATGTGCTATTCAGTTTTGAATTTTCTATAATTTATTTACTTTTATTTGCTTCTAATAACTGATTCTTATATGCATTTTCAACGGCGCCATTGTAGATCATTTGCAAAATCTGAGATGATACTGATGTTTCAATATTAATGTGGATAATGATAAATAAATTCGTGCCTGTGTGGCGTCATTCTAATAATAATCCTCTTGATTTTTGTCAGCCTCATAGGCATAGTATGAAAAAAAAAAAAAAAAAAAAAAATACGGTCGTTCTTATCTGATGTCTCAGGTTTGTGCTATTTCTGATGATTGATCCCCAGACAATAATTACGACAGAAATAATAATTATTACAGAAAGAGTCACATTGTGTGCTTCGTCGGTAAACACTGTCTCGAAATACTTCTTTGTCATGTGGGTTGTGAAATCGATCAGTGCAGCCCACAAACATTTTTATCTTCTCTCAGACAAAACCTTTATAAGTTCTTACAACCCTTCTCTATGTGCTTCTTATCTCTATCTCTCTCTCTTTCTTTCTTTCTCTCTCTCTCATACACACACACACACGCGCTTGCGCGTGCACACACACACACACACACGCACAAAAGATGCTTCGAGTACAAAGTTCATAAAAATAATTGAAGTATTCTCATTGTAGTATTTTATATTTGTACCTAGTGGTTGACAATGTAAGGAATATACTATGTCGGTCTTGAAAGCAATGAGACCGACCTTCATTTTTTTCATTTTTCTGGTTGCTAACCCTGACGAAAATTAGCTGATCACTATTGGCATTGAACACGTGTAAAAAATATTCAGTTCATGTTTGCCTCTCAGAATTCACGTTCAGCTGAGTTGTCTTGGATTATCACACACACACACACACACACACACACACACACACACACACACACACACACACACACACACACACACACACACACATAACAACAACAAAAAAAAAAACAATGTTTGGTTAAGTGTGCCACGAGAATGGAACACAAGAATGTCGAAGTATCGTTATCATGCGATCAATGACTTTTGGGGGCCAAAAAGAATATTCCTGCACTAACAGGGTCTCCTTACTCTCCTGAGATAAATCTTTGTGACTATTTTCTGTTCCCGAAGATCAAAATACAAATCCATGGTTGACATTTAAAACTATTGAGAATATGCAGTAGGTTCTAACGAACCAACTAAAGGCAGTGTCAGTTGAAGACTTCGAACATTGTTTCCAAGACGGTAAGCACCATCTTCATTGGTGTGTATGGCTTCCAAGGGAACAATTTTGAAGGAGATAAAGTTGATTTGTAATTAAGTTAGTAACAATAATGATAATAATGATAAATCAGATAAGTACCTTTTAAAGAAAAATATACCTTCTAATTGATATATCAAAACATATCAAAGAATACGATAAAATATCTCAATACAAAGACCTGGAATTAGAGATTGAGAAAATGTGGCACCTTAAAGCTACCACTGTGCCAGTAATAGTGGGAGCACTGGGTATGACCCCCCACCAAAAAAAAAAAAAAAAAAAAAGACAGATAAACACATTAACAAGATACCTGGCAGTCCTAGCATATATGGAATATAAAAATAATGTACTTTGCTGAATTGCTCATCTCTTTAGTAGAGCACTACCAATGTGACTGAAAAATATCACTCAAAAGAGGCTGGAAAAAATAAATTCATAGAACGAATATTATCATTACCTTCCTTCACTTGAAGTCTTGGGTAAAAAAACCCAATGAAGGGTTATAGGAAACCGAAAGTAAAACGGAAATTTGAATAATGATTAAGAGAGAAACGGAATCGCTCCTAATAGCAGCACAGGACAAAGCCATAAGAACCAATCATATCAAAGCGAGGATAGATAAGACACAACAAAACAGCAAATGTAGGCTATGCGGTGACAGAGACGAAACGATCAATCACATAATAAGCGAATGCAGCAAATTAGCACAGAAGGAGTATAAGGCGTGACACGACTGGGTCGGCAAGGTGATCCACTGGGAAATGTGCATGAATTTAAATTTGACCATACTAACAAATGGTATATGTACAACCCAGCACCTGTCCTAGAAAATGACACACATAAATTCCTATGGGACCTTAACATACAATCGGATCACCTAATCCCGGCCAGAAGACCAGACCTTATAATAATCAACAAAAAGAAGAGAATTTGCAAAATTGTCGACTTTGCTGTCCCGGCGGACCACAGAATAAATCTGGAGGAATGTGCAAAGAAGGATAAGTACCTCGACCTTGCTAGAGAATTGAAAAAGCTGTGGAACATGAAAGTGACGATTGTACCTATTGTGATTGGTGCTTTTGGCACAATAACTAAAGGATTATTAAAAGGCCTGGAAGACTTGGAAGTTGGTGGACGGGTAGAGACTATCCAAATGACAACATTGCTAAGAACGATCAGAATCCTGAGACGAGTCCCTGAGACTTGAGGATACTTGCTGTCACTCAAACTCCAGTGAGAAACCATCAGCTAACACTGATGTGAAAAACTCTAAAGGAGTAAATAAAAATAATTTTCATTATTTGATAAACCGATTTTTTCATTTTATCCCAGTTAGAAACGAATGATAGCAAGATTGGCAGTGTCAAGAAGCAATGTAAGAATGTTTTCTGGTCGTTGTACTAAATACGTAGGTCACAATGTATTTTTAAATGTTATTCATTTTTCCTACGTGGGTGTCCAGTTGGTAGTCAGCGTTGTTGATGAAAATGACAACATATAAACTTTACACAAATGTCTAAAACGGCAACATTTAATGACACAAAAAATAAAAAGATAAATAAAATGATAATAAAACAAGGAATAAAATTTTAAAAGACAATTATAATATGTTTCCCATAAAATAAGTTACATTAAAAGATTAAAATCATGTTTGGTGAAACTAGTAAAAACAGGAAAAGAGAAAGTTTTCTAGAATTACAATATGGAATAGATTATACTGCATAGTATGCCTGTTAGTGGTATTATGGCACAGATGAAGGAAAGTGGTCTGCATAGGTTCGAAATACTGAATAGACAATGAGTTGAGTATATTTTCTTATTTATAATTAAAGTGCCGATGTAGTGGTAAGAAGATTCTGATTCACTGATTTGAGCCAATCGACTCTGAAATCTAATTTACTTGAATTTTTTAATCTTCAGCTCGAGTAAGTTAATTACGCAAGCTAAAAGTCTGTAATTTAGTAAATTTGAGCTTATCCATTTACTCTTCAATATTGCTGTATACTAAATAATAGCATTTGTACGTTGTCTATTTAAGTAAGAAAGAATGAAAGAATTTAAATGGTCGGTACACTGTACTATTACTGGTAAGAATCCATGTAGGACAACATTTTGAATGCGAGTGGCCTATGTTTCAGTGCAAGTTTAGTATTGTTAAAATACTTGATCATATGACATCTCATTTATGATATACATTTTAATATAGCTAAGATCACGGTGAAGATCCCCATAATCTCATCTTTGGGTGGGTTAAGACACAGATTAATTGAAACATCTTAGCTTCCGGAGATTCCAGGTTAGGACGCAAATTAATTGAAGCATCTTAGCCTTCGGAGATTCCGGGCACTAAAAATGATAGGGCCAGTAAACGTGGGGACCAGGATTTTTTTGATAGTACCCACATGCAATCGTGTGGAGCCCTACATTTGACCGACCATGTTGTGAGGTGCAAATAAATATTAGTTTCCTTGAAGAAATTTGAATAATTTTCTTTTTTTATTGTTCTATTTTTCGACGAAAGATATGACACCCCAAAGATATCAAATATTATTTTGCTGTGTTTGTAACAGTTGGTATATTTTTCATTGTTGTTACAATTACAATAACAAATATTATAGTACTTGTTTAGTATGAGGGTCCTAAGAGGAATATAATTGCCCGTGGTGTAATGGTTATCGTCGTAGGAAATGAACATAGCGACTCGAGTTCAAATCCTGGACGAGAATGATTGCATTTCACATAGCACTAATACTCTTGGGAAAGGTATGAATCCAAATATTCTCCCTCCAGCTATGGGTAAATAGTAGGGCAGACTGGGTTCTTCAGCCTTGGTCAGGCAACTAGTCTAGGAGAAGGAAAACTCTGAATTCAAACCTGTTAAACTCCGCTTAAAAACTGACCTTGTGTGATATCCTGCCCGAGCGGAGGGGTTGGTAAATAGGATAATTGACGTTATACTTAAGTGTGCTCTCGATAGACAAAGCCAAAAATCTTTTTTTTTTTGGTTATCGAGCCAAGCTAGTAGACCATTGTTAGTAAGTTCGATTCTCAGTGGGTACCTCATAATTCTGGCTTAGTACTAAGCTAAGCCGAGTAAATGATTGCTAATGTGTTCGATTCTTTCTTGATACCCAATTAGTTTTGAGCCACACTAGGCTAAAACTTTGTGAATAACAATCGCATACAACGATTTGAGTCATATAGAAATACTTGCTGTATGAATACATGTATAAGTATAACTTTGAAGACTTAAATTATTTAGACAAAAAGTTTGGTTTGTCCCTAAACACAAGTAATATTTTTTTTAGGTTGAAATTCATAATGAAAAAGCTGAATGCAACGATTTCAAAAATGAATTCAATTAAAACAATGATTCCGTGACCATAAATTAAGGATCTACCCTTTGGTTTGATTTCTTTTTTTAATGGCATATCAACTCTTTGTAGGTTATTTAATGCCAAGCCATTCTCCTAGAAGAACAGTAGTGGTACTTTGCCACCTAAAAATCCTTTGTGCCATCTAAAGATGGAACTACGTAAGCCTATGTTAACTTGTTAAATGTTTCTGTCACATTGTCCTGAAGTTTGACTCAGAATTTGATATTGTGAATCCATTTTCGTGACACACTTAACCAAACATATTTGTCATAATCCAAAATTATTCTACAAACATTAACTGAATGTTTTCACTCGCATTCAAAGTCAACATTGATCAAGTTATTTTCAGTTAAGGTTACCAACCTGAAAAAATCATTACTTTCTATGCCGATCTCGTATGTCAATTTTTCTCAGAGTTAATTAATTTGAACAATGTGACAAATAGTTAATTACTAAATACGTTTACTCATTCATATATGAAAAACAAACCACCAGAAATAGATTCAAGATTACTCATTGAAATGAACCTTCTTTAAACAGAAAGAATTTTGGCATAAAGCCAAATTCATGAAACTCTTATAGAAATTAGTACACTATGAATTACTCGACGACAGGTGCTCTTCCCAGACAATTTATCAATTTCATTTTCTTTTGTGTGTATGTATGTATGTGTGTGTGTGTGTGAGAGAGAAAGAGAGAGAGAGAGAGAGAGAGAGAGAAAGAGAGGTGCATCAGTTAGTTGCTTGAACAAGTTTTGTAAAATGTACACGGGATGTTTGTTGGCAAAAGTGATATAGTTGATTTGTGGTATTGCATGTTTTAATCCTGCATTAGGAACGGAACCCAAAATTCTTGACTCTCTACGAAACTGAATAAACAGTAGAGTGAGATTGATGTTTTCCAGAAGCTACTTTTGTTTTTAACATTCATAACTGCCACGACGTTGTAACAGCAACCCGTAGAGATACTGGTTCTTCTGTTTAGAAAGGAGTGAAAGATTCTAATAAGTTTTTCACAGTCATATTAATAGTTATGACTATAATCAAACCTTTACAAATGAATCAAATTTCTGCATTAAATAACCCATAACAGGTTAATATGTCGTTAAATAAACTAAACTAAACCAAACTTAAGCCGGACTAAATATCTGGAAAGTATAATTTGATTTGTAAAAATTGTGGTCACTTGGTTGGTTGGTGGGTTGGGTTTTACTGCACGTCAACCCCTGTGGGTTGTTTAATGCCAAATTTTGTTTATACCCTACTAATAAAAAGTATTTAGCTAACCTCAAAAATTTTATTTCTCATCCTAAAACTTTTATTTTTAATGAAACAAGTTGAACACCGCAATGTTTTTATTTATTATACTAAATACAAGTCTTCCTGAGCCACATTAAATACAAATTAAACCCCCCAAAATTCTTAAATGTTTGATTCATCAATATCACTGCTTCACAGATTTTCGGCATTCTTTCCACCAAAGACTGGAGGTAAACTTAAGGTAGTTCTTCCCAGCTTTCCTGCAAGGGTTGCCAGAGGTGATTCGTACTTAACGCTTCTTTAACTCTAACTTTTCGCTCAAATTCATCCCACACCAGTTCAATGGGATTTAAGTCTGCCGGCCAAGACATCAGTTGAAGGTCGTGCTATTCCTTTTTGCTTTTAATGTACCTCCAGCAGAGTTAGATATCCGGTCTGATTCGATTTGCCATTCACCTGGAGAAAATTCTCGACTTTGCAATATGTAGAAGCCCCCCCCCCCCAACATAACAGAGCCTCCTCCATGCTTTACGTTTCCTGTGATATTGTGAGTTGCAGCTCTTTCACCAACTCTTCGCCGCACATACATCCTCCTATTTGACCCAAAGATTTCGAACTTTGATTCGTCAGTTTCACTGCTTTATTGTACCTTAGCCCACTGGAGCCTTTTGACATTGTTTTGCTTCTTAAATAGTGGTTTATTGACAGCAATTTTGCCATATAGGCCAGCTTCACAGAGTCTTCTCCTCACAGTGGATGTTGACACATTTTTTCCACGATATTGGTTCAGTTGTGCAGTGATGTTTGGAGCAGTCAGCTTTCTCTTACGCAAGCTGGTGACTGATGAAATTGTCCTCGGCAGGGGGTAAAACAAGTAGTATCTAGCAAGCAGTAATTCAACACAATATAGTCTAATGTGAGTTCAAGTGGTGGCATAATGTAACTTTTGGAAAACGTTTTATTTATGCTCTGTAGAAAACATCTAAAAATCAATTTTTCAAAAGATATCGGGTTATCATATTTACCCAACAACCTCCGCTCGGGCAGGATATCACACAAGGTCAGTTTTTAAGCGGAGTTTAACAGGTTTGAATTCAGAGTTTTCCTTCTCCTAGACTAGTTGCCTGACCAAGGCTGAAGAACCCAGTCTGCCCTACTATTTACCCATAGCTGGAGGGAGAATAATTGGATTCATACCTTTCCCAAGGGTATTAGTGTTATGTGAAATGCAATCAGTCTCGTCCAGGATTTGAACTCGTGTCGCCGTGTCCATTTCCTACGACGATAACCATTACACCACGGGTTATACTAAGGTCAAAGTTACTGAGGAAGACTTATATTTAGTATGATAAATAATTATGGTGGTTAACTGGTTTCATTCAAAATAACACTTTTAAGATGTGAAATTAAAAATTTTGAGATTGATCAAATACTTTCGATTGATCGTGTACATATGTGTGTGTGTATGTATGTATGTGTGTGTGTGTGTGTGTGAGTGCGTGTATGTGTGTGATTTGTTAGCGAAATAGTTTATAGGTAATGTTGTTAAACGAATCAAAACTCACTTGTTTGTGCACAGTTAAATCTTTTTAAGAATTGCTATTTAACACTAGTAATTCTATTCAACATTATTCCTTCGTTTGTACACAGTTAAATGGTACCAAGTATAGAACATGATTAGATATTTCAATTTGACCAATAGATGAGACCTTTAACAAGTACTACCACTCCGTGTCAGAGTGGACCTGGGTGTAATAGCAATGAAGTAGTATTCCACATTCCCCAAAGCTACAGGACCATCAGATGATTTAGCGTCATATCTAGGACACCCGTTGGTGGTGGGGGAGGTCTTACCCTCTGCAGGGATGCAGTTGGCGTATTATACAGCCGACTGAGCTATGATCACCTGGAGATAAAAATTAAAAAAAATGTCGCGTGTGAAAACTTATTGATTTGTGCTGGGTGATGACCTCTCCCCCAGAATCTGATTTTACCCCTGTTTCTCAACCCCAAAAAGTTCTAGACAAAATGTTAGACTGTGAGAAAATAATATATATCTGAAAATTGTTTCTTCAAAACTCAAATTAGATGACAATTTTGACGACCAATTCACAACGTTTTATTTTATTTTATTTTTCCCCGCCATTTTGTATTTTTTTGTTTTATGATTTTGTTAATTGCTTTGCTTTGACAAAAGTTTTACTGTCTGGCAACTAGCGAATGATCTTGCCATCTATTCACGGCTATATATGAACTTTACCCCCATCATTACCTACGCTGCTCCCTGGGGTCGTTGACTTGTCGGACAACCGAGCTTTGTTTGCGAAAAACATATCCTTCATTCGATTTTACCATAAATTTTCTTTCTTTCTTTCTTTCTTTCTTTCTTTGAGTTGTCTTAGGTTTTATCTATCCATCTATATGGATAGTTTTATAGTTTTTTCTTTTCTTTCAATCCCTCATTATTTACTTCTTTCCTTCTTTCTTTATGTTCTTTTCTTCTTTGAACATCTTATTTACTTTCTTTTATATATTATTTCTTTTACTGCTCAAGATTGCCTTTATCTAAACATGAGATTTTTTTGTTCTTTAGTTCATTCATTAAATTCATTCTTCCTTCTTTTTTCCCCTTCCTTTAGTTATTTACTTACTAGTTGAAGTACCTGTCTACGCCAGGTAAGCGTTTACGACTTGGCCCACCGTTGGTTATAACGACAGTAAAACGATTTCTTACAGAGTGACACTAAAGAGATTTATCGATTTAATATTTTTCAGATTATTAGTTTTTGGGAGGTGCCCGTGGTGTAATGGTTATCGTCGCAGGATGTGGACACGACGACATGAGTACAAATCCTGGACGAACCAGATTACATTTCACATAGCACTAATACCCTTGGGAAAGGTATGAATCCAAATATTCTCCCTCCAGCTATGGGTAAATAGTAGGGCAGACTAGGTTCTTCAGCCTTGGTGAGGCGACTAGTCTAGGAGAAGGAAAACTCTGAATTCAAACCTGTTAAACTCCGTTTAAAAACTGACCTTGTGTCATATCCTGCCCGAGCGGAGGGGTTGGTAAATAGGATTATTACACCCCCAACTTGAAGAACTACCAACAAAACTAATTAGAAAGATTTAATTAATCTTAAATAATTAATTTAGAAAGACAAATAATAGTGCAGGATTTTAAATTCCAAATTTAAAAACAGCTAATAAATTAAGTCTTGCTGTAATATATTTTTCCAGTTGTTTATTGTTGGAGACCTAATCTCAATTAACGCCTACTCTTATTATAGGAGTAACACATCTTTGTGTTAAAATCTTCCCAATATGGTCCATGTGAATGTATTTACCCAACCCCTCTGCCACTGACCGGGTGTGACACAAGGTCAATTTGTTGACGTAGTACTGATGGTTTTAATCCAGAGTTTCATCATCATGTCGTGCCCAGAATTTACCTTCTCCTAACCAAAACTATTGAACCCAGTCTGCCCTACTATTTACCCATAACTGGGGGAGGACTGAGAACAGAAGGATTCGTGTCCTTCCCAAGAGAATTAGCGCAAAGTGAATCGCAAACAACCTCGTCCAGGATTTGAACTCGAGTCGCCGATTTCATTTCACAACGATGATAACCGTTACGTTAAACGCCCCTCCATTTAGTAAGTATACAAAACTTGGCAGCTTTACTTCTGACCATTTCGTCACTCAGAGACAAAAACAAATTCTTCCCAATTATAAAGGAAGTTTCGCTCATTTCTTTAAAAAAAGATTCATCGATGACTCTCGCAGACTTTCTATGGCTTTTATTTATTTATTTCATTTTTTTGTCAAAAGAAAAGAATTGTTATTACTGATATTTACTAAGGTTAACTTCATGAGGAGCTCTCATTTACTAAACTGAGTCGAGTTGGACACCCAGTTAGAATCTGACCTAATAACCCTTCAGCCATAATGAGGATGCGAGACAATGTCAATTTTATAAACATAGAACAAATGGTTTTGAACTCAGATTTTTCCTTCTAGACTGGTAACCATTTAAGACTGGTAACCATAGTTAAGGAGCGCCGTCTGCCCTACTATTCATTCATAGCTGGGAGAAGAACAAACGGATTCATGCCTTTCCCAATGTTTTTGATGCGAAATGAAATGCAAGTTGATAATTACATTACGAGAGGTGACTAGTTTAGTGACGAGTTAAAGCCATAAATGTATGTCTATTAGTGAAGACTGAATTCACGAGACCATGCTGATTTCAATGATTGTTCAATGAATTTTCAAACCTTTGGTAATTGGTGGTTTTCACTGGAGATTAATTGACACCAAGTCTTCAAAGTATTCTAACTGGTTTTAATAATACTGTCGTATGGATACTTTCATTTCTTCCTTGAGTTTCCTATAATTTAAATTTCTTTGCAAGTTTTTTTAAAGACTGTTTTAAGTGTACCAATAATGAGGAATAAAATCATCCCTTTCATATTGAATTTTTTTTTTAGTTTCCTAGTAATCTTTATCCTGCTTGTCACTTTTTCTTTACAATTTTACTTTGAAGTCTGCTAGAATAGTAAAATCCATTATAGTTGTTCTCAGAAGTGACCGGTCTTAATTTTTCCTTGGATTTCTAGTTCCACGGACTCTTTTTCAGGTTTTTCGGAATTGTTCCGAGAGCTCTGACTTGGATTGATATCATTATCACTCTCATGTTCCATATTTTTTCAGCTCCTTAGCAAAGGTCTAGGTTTCAATACCTGCTCGGATTTCCAGTTTCAGTCAACCTTTTTATTTGGCTCATCGGGACTGTTCAAAGTGCTCCAATAACGATATATATAATTGGCAAGTTGATTTATCATACTTTCAGTTCTATTATAAGATTGAGATATTGTTTCACTTACAATTTTATTCTGTGACCTGTGGAAACGGCAACATTTACTATTAGACATTTTTTATCTTCTTATTTATTATAACTAGATTTGGTTTTCTCACCTGGATTGGGTGATCCGTTTGAATTTCATTTTATTTAATTTTATTTTCCTTGAGAGATTCTGATATATATATATATATATATATATATATATATATATATATATATATATATATATATATATATATATAATTGTTTATCCTATTTACCAACCCCTCCGCTCGGGCAGGATATGACACAAGGTCAATTTTTAAGCGGAATTTAACAGGTTTTAATTCAGAGTTTTCCTTTTCCTAGACTAGTTGCCTGACCGAGGCTGAAGAACCTAATCTGTCCTACTATTTATCCATAGCTGGAGGGAGAATAATTGGATTCATACCTTTCCCAAGGGTATTAGTGCTATGTGAAATGCAATCAGTCTCATCCAGGATTTGAACTCGTGTCACCGTACCGTGTTCATTTCCTACGACGATAACAGTTACACCACCATTGTTTATTTATCGTCAAATTCTAGTCATTTGCACAGTTTCCAGTTGATCAACCTCCTCATGCAGTCATGTCTATTTTGTATTCTCACAGAACCAACTTGCTGCTTTCACTTTTTATATAATTTACAATTTTATTTCGGCATAGTCTTCATTTACAATTTTTCTGTCTTGTCTGCTTTTATGTAATTGTTTCTTAAAGCGTTAATAGAAATTCAGTTTCTCGCTACAAATGTCCTTTTCACAACTATCTGTAATATATTTTATTTGTCTCTTAAAATCTATCTTAAAATGCAGTTATTATTCTCCCCATTTTTGACTTCTCGTTTTGGAATTTGAAAAATTATTTTCTATTTGTCTTTCTGTTTGTTCTAATGCCAATTTTGTCAATCGTGAGTAATTTTTATCTCTCTGCTTTATGTGGCAATTAAGTCTTTTGATTGCAGAACCGACACAGTTGCAAGGGATTGGTTTATTTACTTATTTAACTACATACGGATCGGTGCTTCTGCCTAGTATTAAAGTGTAGTGTCTGTTCTTTGCCCTCAGTCATGTTTTCACCTTAAAAAATAACTCCAGACGGGTTGACATGCCGTTAAAATCACCCACTCACTCAACAACTGTAAAACGATTTTATCGAACAAAAACCAAATTTACCCCGTCCAGACCAAATATTCGTTTATTTACACCCGAGTCTAATATTACCAGTGGAGTACACATTATATAAATTTGTTTTCAAATTTAAACTTCAGTTACCTTAAAATGGTAAAATTAGGTATGAATTAAGTCTGGAAAGAGTTAAGATTAAATGAATATGCAAACATTCAATTTAGAACATGCAAACAATTCTCACTCACTTCAATAGTTATTGTAAAAAGTCAGGCAAAATTTTCCATTCGTAAAACACACTTACCTATGCTATAATTATTCGTTTAGTGTTATTCAATTTCTCTTAATATCCAGCAAAATATTCCCAAGCCATTTCTAAAGAATATTTTTAGTATAGTTCATAATCTAAATACACAGTATCAAAAAGCCCATACCCTGTACGGTGGAGGTACAAACGATGAATCATTTGCCGAAGAACTAAAGGAAAGAAAAAAAAAATGGCATTAAACAAGGATTTGGCACTGTGACAAAAAAGATAAACATAAGTTGAACCACTGACCCAATTTGCGAGAAGAGAAATCTGTCAGACCACTGATTTTCAAAGTGTAAAGAAAAAGGTGGGTAAAGCAGAGCCCAACTTCAATAGAAACGGATACGTTTGACTGGTTGGGAGAAACGATCTACAAAGCAAAAGCACTTAATATAAAACGGAACAAAAGGTACTTGCGATCACACACACACACACACACACACACACACAAATTATGATAATATTAATTGTGGATACATACAATTTCCCCAATTTTTTGCTGTAAATTTTTTCAAAGAGCGATCTGTTTCAAATAAGAAATCTAGAGGTAGATGCCAGAGTAAAATGTATCTACTTTTTGACATCTGATTTGCTTTTTTTGTGTCAGCAACAAACCCATATCAAGGAATGGTAATGTAAATAGCTATGCTTAGAGTCACAATTTGAAACTAATTTTGCCCTTCCTCCATATGTTATAGGCTTTAAAAAAAAATTTTTTTTTACAATTTTCCATTTAATATCCAAGTGTCTGTTAGTTAGTCTTTAAGTTCCAAGCAAAATTAGACAAAGATGTACAATAGTACATACTTTTTGTTTAAAAAACCATATTTTATATTTGGTAGCCCTTGTATAATTTTTTCATCATGTTCATGAGTCTCTCTATCCCCCCCCACTCTCTCTCTTTCTCTCTCAGTGTGTTTAGTTTTTATTATCTTGCCTGCCTAACCATTCTTTTGTTTTCCAAACTGAACTAGAAAATCATACCTTCTGTTTTTTTTTATTTTTCTAATTTTTTTTTTATTTTACTTTCTCGACAAATTTTTATTTCATTTTCAGATGTTTTTGATCTAATTCACTAATTTAGAGATTAAGCCAATTTTCAGTCTAATTTACATGTAAATTATAATATTGTAGTTTTAGTTCATGAGAATATCATTTTATTAATCACTCAAATTCTGGATATAATAGAGATATCCATGAAACAATAACATTCCTCCATTCCTTCGTAAATTCCTTCGTAAATAGAAGCATTAATATCCTCATGGACTGCAGTTTCAACTGAAACTCAACAAATTTACAGGTCATCTCGTATGTTATATATATATATATATATATATATATATATATATATATATATATATATATATATATGCGTGTGCGTGTGTGTGTGTTTGATTAAATAGGGTAGACACTTCATATCTGTCTATTCTATCTTTGACCCATTCAAGTCTTCGTATGAGTCGTTTAACTTCTGAATGAAAGGAATTTTGGAAGGCGCCGAATTCTTCCCAAGTACTTTCGGCACCAACAGGAGCCATCTTCGGTTGACCAAAAAATGAATTGGCAAACACACTGATGAGTTATACAGTGCTTTACTTAATTCATTCTATCCAGAAGTCAAACGACTCATACGAAAACATGAGCGGATAAAAGATAGAATCGACAGACACAAAGTGTCTGTCCTATTTAATCTAACATGTTTGAAAAAGAAAATGCTACGTTCCCACCCATATACATAAATATAGCGACGTCATATATTGATTGAGGGCTATCAAGGGTCCTACTAAGATAAAACCCTGCTATGGAGTTTGGGTGAAATTTATTAGTAAAAAATAACATTTATTTCAGTAACTAATAGTATAATATTGCAGGGGAATTTATGTTGAGAAGAGGGCTTTTTGGAGTCTTGGAGATTAGTTCGTATTTAGAATTTTTAGAATTTTAGAGTTGGTTCCTTTCGATCATTCTTGGGTTAATGATTGCAGAGATAGCTGTAACCCCTACACCACCCAATGAGATGAAAACCAAATAGACGTAGTAGCAGTACATTCAGTAGAGGCACCTGGAGATGTCGAAAGGTTTTTGAGGAAAGGATGACAGGCCCAAATAACCTTTGGAGTTAACCCATGAAAAAGAGTAAATAGAAAAATAGAAGATGGTGATTTAGTTTCCCGGCTTACATTATACAAAAAATTCCAGCTACTACGACAAACCCAACATATGATCACCTTGAGATGGGTGGACTACTGGAACACCTTTTTTTTTTTTTTTGGTTCTTAATACTTTTGAAAATTTTTGTTTTGACTCCCTTTCCTTTTCACCTTAACATATATATATATATATATATTTTTCATCATACAACGTGTGAAAGCACGTGCGATACCCTGCCCTCATCAGCCGCCAACCAGGGGTGATAACACAGTTTCGGTAGCTCAGGGTGGTACTGCCACTCCTGGCGCTACCAAGCATCTTTTGCCACCAGACAGTATATATATATATATACATATATATATATATATATACTGCAATCCATATTTTCTGTTTTTCACCCTCAGATTAAGCGTGTATGTCATTTGAAACGACGAAGATTATATTCTTCGCCGAAATAAATTCATAATGACAATTTAACCGAGTCTGAGTTTTCACCCAGTTATATTGTATACGCTCTGTATGCGAACTTTCTTATATAAACCTGAAAAGGAATATATAACAATAGACATACATCGAGCGCTCCTATAGATTTATTGGAAATCCCTCATATACTCTATACACGAATAATCCACAGTCATAGTCTTCGGACGCCGACTGGATATAACTGATATATATATATATATATATATATATATATATATATATATATATATATATATATATATATGTGTGTGTGTGTGTGTGTGTGATATTATTTCAGAATCTAGTATCCAGAACTTTTATGTATTTAATCTTCTCTATGTAAGCTGCACTTTTATTTTGTCTGCATTAATATTTTGGTCAATATATATATATATATATATATATATATATATATATATATATATATATATATATATATATCCACAGGATGACTAACACGTACGCATACACATACAGAAACAAGCAAACATATACAACACACTCATATGTATAAACAAAAAATACCACCTCATCTTTACGTATGGTGTGTGTATATGTTTGTATGTCTATATAGATATTAACTAAACAGGACCGGTGCCAGCACCAGGTGGTATTATTCGACTGTAAGCTTTATTGTTTACCACAAAGTTTGAGAAACATTATTTCAGGAATCCTTTAATTAGATACTTTTGTTTTGGAAGTGAAACAAAAAAAAGCTAACCCAAAGAACTCAACCCGGAAGTTGATTTTCTTGGAGAATAGCTTTATTGCTTCCGGACGGGTGAAACCAATTTATATTACCTACTTATAAGTTGGGCGTTATAAACTTTTTTCAATCAGTCATTTTAACATTTTATGGACGAAATATTTTTAAACTCCATATTTACCCAACCCCTCCGCTAGGGCAGGATATGACACAAGGTCTATTTTTAAGCGGCGTTTAACAGGTTTGAATTCAGAGTTTTCCTTCTCCTAGACTAGTTGCCTCATCTCGGCTGAAGAACCTAGGCTGCCCTACTATTTACCCATAGCTGGAGGGAGAATAATTGGATTCATACCTTTCCCAAGGGTATTAGTGCTATGTGAAATGCAATCAGTTTTGTCCAGGATTTGAACTCGTATCGCCGTGTCTATTTCCTACGACTATAACCATTACACCACAAACACCTCCTGAAATATTTTTAAACTCATTTAAAAAGGAAAAAAGGAAATAATAATAATGTTCTTTCTGGAACCTGCATAGTTCTCTTTGGTGCCTGATCAAACATAAATAGAAAAATAGCATCACACTCCATATATAGTGTTGTCAATAATGACTGCTTTTATATTGAAGGTGAGCCAACAGTTCTAAATGGATTACCTAATCAGTGTGTTAATGATAATGACTGTCTTAGTAGTCGCGGAAAGCAAACCCTAAAATAATCAATTTAAATATAAGACTTTTCATTGTTTATTCTCTATGCATTCGGTTCACTAAAGTCTTGAAAAGAAGTAGAAAACACATGTCAGTCACTTGTTGCTCGGGTACGAATCTGTGGTTCTTTCACTTTCTGGTCGTCTTTCTTTGTTGCTGATTCATTCTGTATCTTTGTGAATCTCTCTCTAATTTTAGGAGCCTCTAAGAGTTAGTCTCTCAATTGCTTCTTCACAGTTTCTTCTCTTGAATCACTGGCCTTCGACCAAATCTTTGAGATTTCGCTAATTTCTTCCCCGGATACATGCACAGTACTTGTCTTTGTTCATCTCGGTAGATACCGCTATGAGTGAGAGCCAAAAGTTCAATTGGCTGTTAACGTACCTCCAAACATGGAAATCAGGTGAAAGCTCGGTCAATCGCGACGTTATATCAATTTAGAATATTTCACATTCACACACACACATTCTCTCTCTCTCTCTCTCTCTCTCTCTCTCTCTCTCTCTCTCTCTCTCATACTTATAGATATTTGTCAGTATGTGTATTAACATTTATCTATTTCCAAAATCCCCATTATTTTATATATATATATATATATATATATATATATGTGTGTGTGTGTGTGTGGGTGGGTGTGTACATGTGTGTTTAAAAATAATCCTGCAAAAACAGAATATCATAGCGAGAGTTTTACTTGAGCTATACACTTAGAATAAAGCAATTTTTAATAAAATTTGCAACTGAATTGTAATTTAATGAGTTCTGGGTTATTTTTTAGTCCTTCAATTCCTTGATATTAGGAAGATAACTATAAAATTTTAATTAGACTCTTCACTACTTCCTATATTGATTATAATGGACTGCTATTACATCAGAAACCCAGTGATTTCCTAGTGTTTTAAAATAACATAAAATTGTTTAGTGAGTTGTCATTTTTGATGCTATGTATAGTAACATTCCTTTGTAGTAATTTACTAAGCTTTTTTCTTGCTTAGATGTAGCACAAGGCCATATGAAAGGGACACCCAATGAGACTCGAACTCACTCGTGTAGGTTTGCTAGTCGAACTTGCTAACCATTAAACCACCAAAGGTGCCTAGTAACATTCCTTTGTATCTTGGCAAACTTAGCACCTCTTATTTAAGTAATTTGCATATTTAACTTTATAAATTAGATTGTAACAAATAAGTATGTTTTCTTAGTCATTTCCATTTCCAAAGTCTTTTGTTATCTTTATAAATGAGTGTCTTATTTTATGAAATTATTTTATTATTCAAATTGAGTAATTTTCAACGCTAAAACTAATAACGACCATGGTGACTAAAGTCTCAAAAGAGTAAAAAGAAGTTAACAACGCTTCAGATGTTATCTTTTTTATTCGTATACCATGAATATGTTAAAAATGTAAAATATCAATATTTTTGTTCATTAGCTGATTGTCCTGTCGGCTGTTGGCTGGGGCTATAGAATACGCCAACCTCAGCAGAGGGTAAGAGCCTCGGTTCCAACGAATGTCCTGGATATGATACTAAACTGCAAGTGATGGCGAGGCTCCAATCTTGGAACTTAGGAGAATGTGAAGAATTCCTTCACTGCTATTACTCCCATGTCCATTCAGACCTGAAAGGGTAGTACCTGTTAGAGTCTTATCTATAGGTCAAATAGAACTGTTTAATCACTTACTATATTTGAAAACATTTAACTGTGTGCAAATAAATGATTAATAATAAATAGAATTATTAGTGTCGTATAGCAAGACTTGAAACCATTGAACTGACTGGAAACAAATGAGTAGTAGTTTGTTTAGAAATAATATATATATATGTGTGTGTGTGTGTGTGTGCGTGTGTGTGTGTGTGATTTGTTCTCGAATAAACAAGATTTGGCATAAAATGACCCACAAATGTTGATATGACATAAAACACAATCAAACCAAATCATTAACTGAGGAAAAAATCAAGTTTACTTTTACTGATTTATTTGGTTAGTTCTACGGCATGTCAACCCTTGTGTTATTTCATACTGAAGTCGGGCCATTGGCTTAATGAGTAGTGTGTTCACCAATGATCCGGGAGACCGGGGTTCAATCCCAGATCGAGTCATACCAAAGACTAAAAAATGGTACTTGATGCCGCCTTGCTTAACACTCAGCATTAAGGATCAAGGGTAAAGTGGAACAGTCCAGGGAAGGGGTAGAGCCTTCTCCTACACCTCAGTGTTGTAGCTATTGAAAAGGGAGCCTTCGGGTCACCCTCGATTAAGGTCACCAACTTTACTTTTTACTTGAAACTGAAGTCAGTTTTTTTAAAGCAATTATATGCTTTCAAGTTGCTAATGATAATAAACATGAGAAACATCAAATAATACAAACGATTTTCAAACAGGTACTACCTCTCCGGGCCAGAGAGGACATGGGAATAATGGCGCTTTGGGATGACTCCACACTCCTCAGATCTTCAGAACTGGATCCTCACCACCGGGTGCAGTTTAGTGTCATACTTAGGACACCCTTTTTTTGTATGAGGGGAGTCTTACCCCTCAACAAGGAATCCAATCGGTATATACTAAGCCCCGCCAACAGAACGACAATTTTGATTGGTGTATATTTGATCTTTGTGACACGTTTAATATTGCATTTCCGATCTTTTGCCTCAAGCAACGTCGGCAAACCCTGATACTAAATTATGCGAACACAAATTGCAAGATATTTAAAACTACTGTGTTCTGAAGCAGGAACATAAACTTTTCTTTTACTTTTTGAATTAAGGACAACACTGTAAAAATCCCAGACAGTTAATATGATATCTATGGCCACGCATTCCCACGTTTGTCTCAGATGACTGGTGAGTTTCCTGTGTGTTTGGTTCGTTGTTCAATTTTCTCAAACATATAGATTAGAAATGATTAGGAATGATTGTGAAATATTAGATAATATTTTGCCATATTCTTTCTGGGAATATTAACAATTTGAGATCACTAAACATAATACAATATATTTATATATATAATACTTCGAAATATTTGAATCAAGAAACAGTTTGGTTCTAATCCTTTGGGTTTGTGAGCTAAAAACAGGTGTTTTAGGCAAGAAGAATCAAATCTTATTGCAATCAACGTAAGAAAACACGTCTTTGGTTATGTTTTATGGTCGTCAATGCTAAATTGCCGAAAAAGAATTGTAGAAATAAATAAGATACATTTTTTTTCTTTCTAAAATCTACTTTTTTCCTGCAATGTTATGAAATAAGAACAGATTTTGTGCTCAAATAGTTACGAGCAGTACATTCTAAATTATAATGTTCATAAAAACTATACAAAATGTTATTTGTAAGAAGTGTAGGATAGAATCGAGTGGGCTTTGGTATCGACAACTTGAAGATTTGTCTACGTATATTTGTCGTGTTAAACTCACCAAAACTCACTGCTATTAGACAATGGGGAACATAATTCAGACACTTATTGAAGAGAAATGTATTCTGATTTAATATTTCCTTGCACCAAACAATATAAAACAATTCACGACGAATTAACAACATATGTATTACTTGAGCAAGACCTAATAGAATGGATACAGGAATTACATGAAATACTAAGTGTACATAATGGAGTGAAAGTCCTAACTAGTAGTTGAAGAGTCCTTTATAGAATGAAAGTTTTTTGAAGACTTACGTCAAAGCATTGTACCGTGTGTAGTACGACATGAGTTTTTTGTTGTCTTTTTTTTTGGACAGTGTGTGCTTTCTGGTTGTTGAGGCAGGAACGAAGAGTGCATTTAACTGACTTCCCACTAAATCTATATATGACACAGGGTTGTTTTATGGTGGAGAGACACGCACAAATTGAGTCTCATGCGTGACTAGACCAAAAATGTTTGTTTCTGTCGGCATTTTCCTTTTTAGGGTGCCTCAGACACCAAACAATAAACTAATAAGCTCAGTAAAGTGGGTATTGCCATGGAAGAAGGCCTTGTGAGATCAGACGATCAACCTTCAACTATCCACCCGGCACGAATGCCAGATGAGCTTGCCTGGAGGTGGCACGTTTTATGATACTTCTTTGCCACCTTGCAGCCATTAGAAGTACTATTCTAGAAAGCAACATGGTCGGTTGAAGTGTGTCCCAGCTCAGCGGCTCGATGTTGTAGTTGGGAACTCAGTCTTCTGGCCGAAAAGGTGTCTATTTATGTGTGTTAAGTGGATCAAAAGGTTCAGCCGAAAACATCTTTTATCTTAGGCGCGAACGCTTTTGATTGGTTCCTAATTCTTTATCAAATTTTTCTTTTGTTTAACTGGAACAACGCGTCCAGCCGGGAACACACAATCTTATTTCTGTCATTTCTACTTATAACGTCTTAGGGTGAGCATCCGGTTCTTTACACTGCTTCAGTATCACTACAGAAGCACTTGTAATAATGAAATGTAATTGTAATTTTTTTGCTTAAAGTTTGGAAGTTTTTTTTTCTCTTAAGCATCAAATAGTTTTGAAACTTAAAGATGAACACAAATATCAGAAATAAAACTGCTAGAAATTATTATTGATTAGGAAAGAAGAAAATATGGTTTGTTTATAGATATGTCAGTTTTAAAGGAAAAAACAGCTGACATCATAACTCTCGAGTGAAAGTGATCTACTTTTAAATGTAACACGGCCGCCACCTTTCTACTTCTGGATGAACACACACACACACACACACACACACACACACACACACACACACACAAACATATATATATATATATATATATATATATATATATGTTTAATTGGATATGATTGACAAGGATTATTTCTCTATTTTTTTCTTCTGAGTTTTTTTTTTACAGGCATGATTTTGTAACTGTGGATCAGGACTCTAAAAAATATCCTTGTATATATATATATATATATATATACATATCCGCCACATATAGGGTGTTCGATAAGGTCACTTTTTAAGCAAAGTAAGGCTAATTTGAATTCAGAGCTTTCCTTCTCCTAGACCGATTGCCGCATCAAGGCTAAAATCCTTGTCAGTCTTCTAGTTACTCTTAGCTTGAGGAGAACAGAGGGATTGATACCTTTCCCAAGGGAATTAGCGCGAAGTGGAACGCAACCGCCTCGTCCAGGATTTGGACTCATGACACCAATTTACTTTCCTACGACGATAACTGTTTACGCTAAACATTTTAATATGTAGTCCAATTACTTTCGACCATCGTTGCCCCTTTATTAAGAACGTAAGTGTCGTAGTGTTGTGTACCAAATCCAGGAATATTGTGATTTTTCAAAATGGTGATTTTTATCACGTGCTGGTGACATGCGTGAACGGCTTCATGTATTGTGCCAAGTTTAAATATTTGAAGAAAAAAAAAACGATCTGCAGTTACGTGACTGTGACAAATACTGCGTATTGCTAACTCGCGAGTTTATATATCAGCGAAATTTTGTTTAATTTGAATGGAAATCTGTACATTGTAAAAAACAAAACAAAACACAGATAAAAACAACAAAAAACAAAAACAAAACAAAAACAAAATAAAAACTAAAGTTTGGTGAAAAAAAGAAAAAAGGTTATCAATACTTTCTTGATTTTAATCTGACAAAAAGGTTGTAAATTACAGTGAGAACCGCAGAACCTAGTTCCTCTTCTACGTCTTTGAAACTAATTAAACCCATCGTATAATCCGTAGTGGCAAGTACCAAAATTTTGGCTCACACCAAGCCCATACTTGCGGTGGGCTACTGTTAGTTTGAAGTTACTACTAAGTTTGTCTATGTTTCTGGTGGTGCCCATTCTTCAATTGCCAACTATTTATCCCTTTCGACCGACCCCTAAATTATCGTTCGAATTCAGCTGATTTTTCTATTAACTCCAAAATACTCCAGAAGTTGTGAATGCCCCCAAAACTTGTATAAAAAAACAACAAAAAACACCACATTTATTTCTATTTGATAGAAACTTTAAATGATGTTTGTTAAAAGTAGATTCACTAAAAGTTTGACTTCAGGGTTGAATTTCAACAAGAAAAATCAGTTGATATTTTTCTTTTAGATTTTTTGGCACTGAAAGAAATAGAAGACATGTTTTTGCTACTAAAAATTCTTTCCTGTTTCTGTATTTTTTAAGACGATAGGTGAAACATACACCCACACACACACACACACGAGAGAGAGAGAGAGAGAGAGAGAGAGAGAGAGAGAGAGAGAGAGAGAGAGAGAGAGAGAGAGAATACATGTATGTATGTATGTATGTATGTATGTATGTATAGATTTATCGAGTTCAAATTCCGGTTAAAGGGGTTAAGAAAGAATTTATTTATTCTTTTTCCGGCTATATTAGATCATATTGCGCTCTCTAGCCTTGGTGAGGAAACCAGCATAGATGAACCACTCTAAATTCATTTTTTCTGTCAAAACGTCATGGGCTAGCGTTGCAGGGTAAGAGGTAATGACAGACTTTAACAAAAGCCCGAATCTTACTGTAGACCGAGAAAAATGTTAGTGGAATAGATTATATATTTGATCAAGTTTATTAAAACATTCCATAAAGATTAATTTATGATATACGATACATTGAGAGTGGTTTGGTGTTCTGGTTGGATCACTGGAAGCTAGAGGCTAAACCTATGGAATTACTTATGTATCATAGATATACACACACGTACGTCTGAGTGTGTGTGTGAGAGAGAGAGAGAGAGAGAGAGAGAGAGATCATTAGCGGAAACATTCTAGGATTTTTCAAGGCCCTACATATCCAGCACTTCATGATTCGCCTTACGTAACGGTTATCGTCATAGGAAAGGGAATCGGCGAACAGAGTTCGAATCCTGGATGATGCTGTTTTCATTTCATTTCACGTTAATGCCTTTAGGAAAGTCATGAATCCATCTGTTCCCAACTCCATCGATGAGTAAATAGAAGGACAGACTGGGCATTCTGGCTTCAGTAAGGTCATCAGTCTAGGAAAAGGAAAAAATTCAGAAACCAGCTGTACCCCAATTTAAAATTGACCTTGTGTCACACCCTCTCCGTGGCAGAGAGGTTTGGTAAATACAGGCATATCCAGCAGTTTTACTTAACTTGACTATGACGGATTAGTTTCTTTGTTTAATGGCATATCAACTTTTGTAGGTTATTTAATGCCAAAGCCATTCTCCTTGAGGAACAGTAGTGGTACTATTTAACCCATAGCTGGGAGGATAAGGGGGTCATACCTTTCCCAAGGGTATTTGCCTGAAAGTGAACGTAATAGCGCGACTGGAGTACGAACTCGCGTACTACGATTCCGCAGTCCATCGCTTTAACCATTACACCACGGGGACATCCACTGACTATGACGGAATCAGTACTAAGGAATTAGTTTTCTGTCATTTATTACCAGCAGCAACGCAAGTGTTGCGTAGGTTCCTACTTCAGCAAGTGTACATATCTGCATAAATGTATCTACCCAAATGTATCTACATTTGGGTATCAATGAGTAGATACAAGAAAGAAAGGGTATCAAATTTTCAGATCATATGTATTCGTTAAGTGCTTATTGGTTTAAAATGACACACCGTTCTTAGTAGCATGAAGTCACGAGAAAAATCATCGTTATCGTATTCATATAATAAGACAATTATATACCAGCTTATATGGTATAAGCAGCAGGGGAGAAATCCTGACCTGCTCGACGTCAATTTAAACGTTCTCAAATTTAAAGAATTTTGTTTTTGATATGCACACTGTGTGGCCCAGATTATAGTATCGGTCAGTATGAATCGACTTTCAGTTACTGGCAAAATGTGGCACACAAAGCAACATATTTCCACCTAATGGTTATCGCAGACGTTAGAAACGACCGAATCATTTCTAAAACATTGATTTTTAATTAGTGTCATGAATTATTATTCTCTGCACATTACAGACTGCAGTACTCATCTTGATTGCAATGTGTAAAAAATAAAAAAACAATGCCTCACCTCAGAAATAGAGAAAGATATTAATATCGTGAAGTTTTATATTAATCAGGTCTGTTGTGGGTAGGTGTGTTGACGTGAGAGGCACGTTAATCCTCGCAAACATTCGTAAATTAAGAGACTGATAACGAACTAGACAAGTAACAAGGACAAGAGGGTAAGATTTAAATATCAGGCCTTTATTAAGTGAATCGTACACGAAAGGTTCGCATGTAGGATTGTGGTTTCTGCATCTCACCGGTGTTGAAAGTCGGTTCGGTCGAAAGGTGTAGACTTGGTTGTCTAAAGGGTCTTAGCGACAGCGAGTCTAGAAGATCAGAGAAATCTTAGTGTTGGTTGCAGGTATAGCCGGAGTCTGTCGAAGATGTGGACTCATACGTCGCAGAAACGAGATTGATCGATGTCCCGGTTTATTCAATTCTTGGTTAATCGGGGGTATGTGGACGTTGCCTTGGAGTGCTGATGATAGTCTGAACAGAGTCGTCGCTTGTGGACAGGAGTGATGGTGCATAACATCCGTGTTGGTGATGATCGTTGTCGTTCACCGGTGGTCTGATCGTTCTCGAGGTCTGGAACAAGGTTGTCGTGTAGGGCAGGCAGGAACGTCTCAGGACTAGAACGATGGTTCGGAGTCGTAAAGATAAGACTTTCTATTATGTTTGCTCTAATAAGGACAGTTTGTATGCCGTGGTTAGCGGATAACTGGGTCGGTAGTAATGACTTCAGCGGTCATGCAGGATCGTCGTCAGCAGTCGGCAGGAAACGGCTGCGGGCTGGAGTATCGTCAGTAGAGGTGGAATTTGGTTGCAGGCTGAAACGTCGTCAGCGGTCGGTATGGACTGCGGCGAGCAGGAACATCGTCGGCGGAAGTCGAGTTTTGGCTGCAAGCTTGAATGGAGTCTGCAGATGACAGGTTCGGTTGCGAGCCTTGCACGTGTTCGCTTCCAGGCAGGATCTACTGCAGATAGGCGGGATCGTTGCGAGCTAACACGTGTGCGCTTCGATCACGAACTGGTATATGGTTAGCTTCCAGGTAGAGTCAACTGCTACGGGTTAACACGAGCGTGCTTCGGTTGTGTATTTGAACGTTCAACCTTCTTAGCAAGGTCGACCGCGATTAAGTGGGATCGCAGATAGCTTGAACGTTTTTAGCTACGGGGCTGGATCAAACCGCGGCTAAGCGGGATGACGTAAAAAGTTCTGCAGTAGGTCGGCACAGAATAAGAGTCAAGTGAGTAAACCAAGGTCGTGCCAAAGTCGCGCTAAGGTCACACCACACTGTGATCCTAGGGCCCCGTGGCCACGCAGCACTGGTATTTGTCGGGCGCCCCGCGTATACGCGAGTACAGCACAGGGCCTTTTTTATTGTGGGTACCAGGCGTAGGGCTGTAGCCCAAACACACCAGGTGGCTCCAAAAATACCTTGGGCCCTGTCAGCATTCTTTTAAAAAGATACTCCTTAGGCGTCAGGTGATAAACCAAGCCCTGCCTGAGGCCCAAGAAGAGCAAGTCTTGGTGTGTGTGACTTGAATGCCGGCTTCCCGGTACCCATATCAGGTGGCGTCGACCGACTGCTACCAAGCCAAAACACACTCGACTTAATCCGAACAACAGAACTAGCTAACACGGCCAGCCAAAGTGCGTTCAGGCCCAAGGAAACAGCATTACATGGCCAACACGAGGAAAGGAATCGAGTGAGCAGACGTATAAAATGGTCTGCGGGAAGAAAAATTCCGTGTTGCTAAAAACAGGAAGTTTCTCTTTAAAATATAAGCAGCAATGAAATATCTCATTGTACTACCAAGAGGAGCTATATTTTATTTTGTCGTTAAAAACTATCTCTGAAACGGCCGGCAGAATTAATTTATTTTGAAAAATAGTCCTCGTATTGGCAATAGAAAAATCACTAGTCACATTGGTGTGACGTTTCGTTAGCTGACGTCACTGATGACTCTTTTCTTTCCCTGCAGGGATTTTAGATTGGTATTGCCAGCAGGCAATAATAGGTCTTCTAACCAATTCATATAAAAACAGAGATATTTGATTTCAAGACTCAATAATAACATTCTCATGTTTTAATGTCTTTGAAAATCTGATTTTTCAAATACACAAAGTCACCTTAAACCAGTTGACCACTTTAGACAGAATGTCGAAATTATTTTTTTTGAATGATGGAGGTTTGTTTTGTCAGGATTTTTTTCGCCTTAACTTGAGGAAGTGGATTAGTGATGTTACCGGAACTAACATCGTTTTTGACGTTGAAGCGGGAAATAGGAAACTCTTTGGGAGAAGACTTTGGTCGGAGCGGACCGCTCAAAAAGGAGCTCCGCTCTTGACCGCTGAGAACCATGTGGTGTGAAGAAATTTTCTTCTGAATAGGAAAATTTCTAATTCTTGACTGAGAGCCTGACGGAGTTCTATCGAGTATCCTTTATCAATTGTTGAATTTTTTAGTGGAAAGGAGATATTTTTAATTGCTGACCTGAGGAAATCTAATCAAGGTTCACATTCAATTGCTGAGTCTCCTATTCGAATTATGAATGTTGAACACGAAGCTGGTTGGACTTCTCCCCTTCAAGGCTCTTCATAAAGGAACTTTCTAAGAAACAAATTGCTAAAATCTGTCTCAATACATTTTTTTTCTTTATTACAATTGCTGCTGTTCAACTGAAGAATTTACAGTCATGAAGACTTTAATTTTTTAAAGGACTTTTTTGAAACTGTAAGACTTTTATTTTTGAATTCTAACAAATTCTATTATTTCTTTGTATACGTACCTCTGCTCTGTTCATTGTTTTCGGTCCATATCTTTATCGGAGACTACTGTATAGAGTTAATCGTTCGGTCATTCGAATGAACGCTAAAGTGCAATAATTTTAGCAGTATGTGCTTTCTTTCTTTTTAAGGGAATATAATATGCATGTTTTATATATATATATATATATATTTATCTGTAAATGAATTGACAGTTTATTATATACACGTGTTACTTTTATTCTTGGTTTAACATTGGAATTTAAATTGACACACAGGGTGGTTATCTTGCGGTTAAAGACGGCCGTGAGTTATCATCCTTACAGTGGGGTTGTTTTTTTTTTCTTTTTTTCTTTTTACGTTGAAGGACATGTTTCTTGTGTTATTTTTGTAAGTAACATAATCCTTTAATGAAGAGTAAAAGACAATAAATATAATTATCAAATTTAAACCGAATAATTCAGTACAATTTATTTGTATTAACCATAGTTAACTGAAGTTATAATTGTTTACAGATGATGGTAATCATAAGTTACTTGAAACCATATAATTCTCTGAAAAAAAGGGAGATTTCAGCATTGAAGTAAACCCAACAAAGGTTAAATGCTGCAAAACTAACCAATCAACAGAACCAAACCGTGTAAAATAATAAAAGAACAAGAATGAGAAAAAAATAATACAAAAAAAACAAAAAAAAACAACAAAAAACAAAACACAAAAACGAACAAATATAGCCAGCAATGTCATTCCAAATGACGTCGTCTTTTGGACGTTGTCTGGCACTAAAGCCCAATATTTGTCGCTGCCTCCCACCAGACACGACTTGACACAAGGTCAAAAGCCCGAAGGCCGATTAAGTCTGGCACTAAAGCCCATTGAGATAACATTTACTGCTGCTAAATAATCATCACCAACCAACCTGATTTATTCAAACCAATGAAAGTTAGAATGACGATAGTTTATGTAAATTTGTGAAATAAAAAAATTGTTATTTTAATGACTAAGCAATTTAATACTAAAACCTATAATCAAAACAATCAGGGCACCTCTGATGGTGTAACGGTTAGCAAGCTAGACTAGCAGACCTACACGAGTGAGTTCGAGTCTCATTGGGCGCCCCATTCATTCGGCCTTGTGCCACATCAAGCAAAGCGCTTTGTAAATTACATAATCAAAACAATCAGCTTTCGATTGAGATTATCCAGATTGAAAAAGGAAGAAAAAAAGAAAAAAAAAACCAGAATTATTTGTCAAAATTTGATTTTTTTAAACCGATTGTGCAATTTTTTGCTGACCAATGTACAAGAGGCATTCCTACTATAAATGGCTGTTTTGTTATTATGATCCCATCTATGGGTCGAACAAATCTGGTTAAAAATTATTTGTATTGGATGGGATCAAGAGAAAAAAACTCTGAAGAAACAACACAAAAATATAAATATGAAGTACTATGAACTCAATTCCCTAACCTCTTGGCATAAAATGACCCTAAACAGGTTGATATACCCTTAAAATCAATCAATTAATCAATTTATTATTATGGACGCGTCGTGTAGTCACTGCCATACGATATTGTTTGGCCACCATATTTTCCTGTAAAATAGTGGATATCTATTTTCTCTTAACAACTCTTTTTTTCTCTTTGCCTACAGGTTATCCTCCAAAATATAGGTGTAAAAACATGACCGATTTACAACTCTCGAAGTACACAAACGATGATGAGAGAGTAGTTCCCGTTTACGACACCTGTAACATTCACATGTACAATAATTCCTTCAACAGTTCATCACTTCTACAGACAATAACATGCATTAACGGCTATGAATATGATGCACCACCGGATACATCAATCATTACTGAGGTAGGGACTACTTTGCATATGTATTTACTTGTATATTAGGAATTTTCTTTTGAATTTATTTGTCGCGATTGTCATACCTTTGGACGAGTTTTAAACAAACAAGGTAAGTGCGTATGTATTATATCTAACGCAAATTTTTGAGAACGCAGAACCTTACTACTGTGACAACTATTTTTAGATATGATTCCAGTTCTGGAACCATCCTTTCTTCGTCCTACATTCTCACACTAACTGATTTGTATTTGTATTTTTAAAAAGATCATTCATCGGTGTTTATTGCGAAATTGCAGGAACACATGTATCAAAAAGGTAGAGGATGAAAAGAGAAAATCACCGAATCATCACAACAGCAAGAAAGAAATCAAATGGTCATCTTGGGTTTACACAGTGTCTATTCACGGGTTACAGTCGAACAGGAGACTTTTCTCGGGGTATCTGTGATACTTGATTTCTCACGAACGGCTTTGTTTTCACTACCCACTCAACGATATCTGATAGATATTAGTAACTTAACTCAAAACGAAGGACAAGTTTTATTTCCCTAAACTTTGTTCCAGGTCAATGGTATCGAGCTTAACAGTGACTATTATTAAAGAACGACTCGTGATTCACAACCCCATCCGACTCTATTTAGATCCCGACACAATCTATTGAATCAACAAAGCAGAGTTGGAGATACATATGAACTTAAATCGGAAGAAACTTCCCTCTTCTGGTCAAGACATTATTTGCTTACGACAGAAAAAAAAAAAAATCTCTTTCATGCATGTATCAGTATAACAAAAAATAAGATAAAACTAGATCAAAAAATCAAAAGACTTAATCGTCCGGGACTGAAAGAGATATTTATCGAGCGCGCAAATACCTCCTTGCATTTATTAACGAGTCATGTCACTCAATAAAGAAAAAGGAAATTTGCTTTTTCTTCAACACTGGTCAACGATTTAAATTTTATTACTTTTTCATTCAATTGCTCAGTCGGCTGGGACTGTAGAATACACCGACTGCATCTCTGCAGAGGAGTAATACCCCTCCCCCACCAACGATTAGCCCAATCGGCTGGGACTGCAGAATATACCGACTGCATCTCTGCAGAGGGGTTAGACCCCACAACGAGTATCCTAGATATGACATTAAACAATCTGATGGTGAGGCTTCAGTAATGCTGGAGCTTTGGGGAATGCGGAATACTCCTTCATTGCCATCGCTCCCAGGTCCACTCTGACCCGGAGTGGTAGCACATGACAGGGTCCTATCTATGGGTCAAATAGAACTAAACCGTGTAATTACGCTAAACTGAATTGTTTGCAATCAGCTGTTTTTACATTTAACAGTGTGTTTAAACTGCGTACTTATGCAAAACTGAATTGTTTGAAATAGAGCTATTTTTGATATTTAACTGTTTGTAAACAAAAAACTATACTTATACTAAACTGAAACTTTTGTCAAAATGACTTAATTCTGCGTTGAATGACCCGAAAAGGATTGATACGCCGTAAAACCAACCAACTAACCAATCTTTCACTCTAATTAATCTGAAGTAGAAGTGGGATACTACGATCTCCCGAATCAAGGTTGGTTGAGACTTAGATATTTCCGAACCCCACACAATATTCAGTTTGAGTAAAAGTTAAAAAAAGATAACAGGTTCCCTCTCATAGTTTAATGGTTTTCAAGTTAGGTTAGTAGACTAAACCTTTTACTTTATCTGGTACACAGGCGTCAGGTTGCTTACGATACTTGTTATTATTAAGAGGTCCCCCATCTTATATTGTCCAGTCGGCTAGGGCTGTAGAATACACCGCCTGCTTCTCTGCAGAGGGGTAAGACCCCCCCCTAACGAGTGTCCTGATATGACACTAAACAATCTGATGGTGAGGTTCCAGCAATGCTGGAGCTTTGGGGAATGCAGAGTACCCCTTCATTACCATCGCTCCCAGGTCCACTCTGACCCGGAGTGGTAGCATCTGATAAGGCCCTATCTATGGGTTAAATAGAACTAACAGCATTCTTATGCTAAACTGAATTATTTGAGTAAACTGAATAGCTTAAAATAGAAATGTTTTTGACAATTAAACCGTACTTACATTTAAACTGCGTGCTTATGCTTAACTGAATTATTTGAAATAGAACTGTTTTTCGATATTAAAACTGTATTTACACTTAACTGAATTGTTACATATAACTTCTTGAATAGTTTGAAATAAATGTTTTTGACAATTAAACTGTACTTATGCTAAACTGAATTGTTTTAAAAAGAGATTATTTACATAAAAATGGATTTGGCGTTAAATAACCTACAAAGGTTGATATGCCATAAAACCCAACAAATCCAAACCCAAACCCATCTTATATAAGAACCGGTAAGTTGGCCAAGAATGTAAGAGGCCTTTTAAAAGCCATCAATAATAATCAGAACCAATGATGACAACTTAGAACAGTTAGTTTGATTACACAATTTTATGTTTTACGCATACACATGAGTAGACAACCTTCTTTATATATAAGGATGCATATAGGATAATAGAATACATCACTCTAATACGATCCGAACAAATTCATTACAGCAGCCAAGAAGTTCCTCTTTTTTCATGGATCATAGACCTGATGAGAGTTGAAGAATAGATCGGCCGAAGCATCGTATTAACAACATCAATAATACAAAGAGGTTGAACTATGAACCTTCTTATCGATAAAATAGATGTTCAAATTCTTTTTGAGGTTTTTTTTTTTTTTCATTTAAAATAGTCTTTATTTTCTTCTGAATCTAAGAAACTTCCAAAATTACAAAGAATAGCTCAGTGACTCCACTTTAAAAGTTTCAGAAAAAAATATATAGAAGATTATTAATTTTGAACTACATACAGCTATCCATGCAGATAATGAACTTTATATACAAGAATCACCAAATTGCTGTGATAATTTGCTGAAAAATTAAAACATGACTACATTTAAGATGAATTGATATTTATACATTCAGGGTGTTTTAAAAATAGTTTCAAAATTTTATTCTAAAAAATATCTAAAATATTCACACTCACGATATATAGTTTTTATAGAAACACTTAGAATTTCTTATTTCAATTTACAGTTGCTCGATGTGTGAACCCTGAGTAAAACAGCGTAATCCAAAATGGCAGTCAATTTTTTTTATTCATCCACATTAATTATATCTTCTACAACAGCAAAAGATGATGTGATATGTTGTTTTAGATTATTTAAGTTCACAGGAAGTGTAAGAAAAACTGCTGAAAGCTTTAATAAACTTAAGGTGTTTCTCTACAAAACTGTGTATCGTAGTATTTGTCGCTGCCTCCCACCAGACACGACTTGACACAAGGTCAAAAGCCCGAAGGCCAATTAAAGTGGGGATAAAGGGGAGGGGAAGGTCGGGAAGGAGCCGAGACTCGAACCCTGCTTGTCAGTGCTGCTCATCGGCTCACTTAGTGCAATGTGAGCCTGATGAGGCAAGCGGTTTCACGAACCCAAATGTGGGTCCGGGCACGTATGCCAGTAAACGGCTTAAACTAGACGCTTGGTCTAGTGCCGTACAAGGGGGACAAAGGAGACAAAAATGCAGCTCGCCCACCCGAAGGTAGCCTAGTCGAAACTAGGTGCCTAATTAAAGGCCCCAATTCTGCCATTGTTCCTTTTCCAGGGCCACGCTCCGGACCGAAGTCCAGAACAGGCCCCGGGGCACTCGCCGGGAGCACGCCTACAAAACTGTGTATCGTGATTGGCAATTTCGAAAATATGTTTTTAAATTAATTTTGAAAACTGCCTATTTTGCTTCTGAAATTTGAATATCGGATTTTTCATTCCAAATACATATTCAGTAAATCTAAATTCTTTTCTTTTGCAGTGGGATCTGGTGTGTTCAAAATCTGGAATGGGAGAAATCACTCAATCTCTTTTTATTGCCGGGCAAGGCATCGGTGCCCTTATTTTTCCGTCTTTTGCCGACCATTATGGACGTAAACCACTTCATATCCTCAGCAATTTCATTATGGTGATCTCAGCAGGAATTTCTGCAATGGCTCCAAGTTACTGGATTTTTGCTCCGACCAGATTACTATGTGGAATCTGTCAACAGGTTATTTTTGTTATTTTTTTTTTTTTTATTCTTAGCATGATGCAGTCAGTATGTAAGAATTTAAAATAAGATAACATAAATAATTAAGTCACCGAGAAATGTTACTCGCTTAAAAATAATCTATTTCAACTGAATTTTCTTTTTACAAAGTCAATAATTCTAAAAGAAAAAAACAAAGTTGGGTTCATACACTTAACGCTCAATTTTATTAATGATTTCATCTTACTTTAATCATTATCGTCCAGTTTGCTACCTTTTTAAAATGTCGATTTATTTCATATTCAACCGTTTTTTTTTTCATTTGGCTTATTTCGTTTTGCTAGTGGCTTTCCCCACAAAATGTACAAAGAAGATTTTAATGAAATATCAACCTGTCTAGGGTCATTTTTTTTATCTAGATGTTAGGGAATCACGTTCGTTGTACGTTCATATTTACATTTTATTTTGCACACGATCCAATCGAATACAAATAATTTTTAAACAGATCAATTTGACTCATAGGAAAGACCCTAACAAGGACTATCATTCCGGATCAGAGTGGACCTGGGAGTAATGGCAATGAAGAGGTACTCCGCACTTTTCAGAGTCCCAGAAGTGGAGCCTCAACACCAGATGCCGTTTAGTATCATATCCAGGAGACCACTTTTGGAGGGGGGTTACCTTGCTGCAGGGGTTATAGTAAAAAAAAAACTGAAGATAAAAAAAATGTGATAGAAATAATTTTTCTTTTCCAACTCAACCAGAAGTCGAGAAAGCTCAGAAAATTTCACGCCAGAGAGAGAGAGAGAGAGAGAGAGAGAGGGGGGGTAATTGGGTAGGAAAGGAGATCTACTGCGAATTGTACAAGAGATTAAAATTTGACCATGTTGTCAAATGGTACAAACCAGAATCTGTCTGAGAAAATGAGATGCATAAAATTCTCCGGAATTTTGAAACCCAAAAGAATCACCAAATACTGCTCAGAAGACCAGACCTTGTGTAAAACTAATTAGGAGCTGAGAACTTGTCAACTAGTAGATTTTATTATTCCAGTGGACCACATAGTGAACATGAAAGAAAACGAAAATATTGACAAATACTTAGATCTTGCCAGAGAGCTGAAAAAGCCGTGGAACATGAAAGTAATGGTGATACCAACTGTACTGAAGAACCTGGCAAAGAGAATCGATCAACTAAAGATTAGAGGAAGAATTGAAACCACACTACTAAAATTAGCTAGGATACTGAGAAGAATCCTGAGACCTGATGAGATTTGTTGTCACTCACACTCATGAGAAAAATCATCAGTTTGACCTGGAGTAAAAAATTCACAAGGAGTATAATAATGATAATAATAATACCCTTACTCTAGTAAAATTTAGATTTTCTTTCTTGAAATTTGTCTTTCTCAATCGTTTTATTGATTTATCTCTCTAAATTTCTGAGATGAGAATTTATTTATTGTTTATTATCTAAAATAAATGAATAAGGAGGCTGACAAAAGAACATTAGGTTTCACGTTCTTAAAAAATAGTCTCTGAATGGTTTCACGGGAGGAAAAAAGCATTGGATTAAGCCTTACCTGGAAGTCATGAGTTCAGTCCTTCAACCCTAGTTTTGGAACGAGAAAAAAAAAATTGACATTACAAGGGCAAATTAATTAAGAAATGTGAATTAACGGATACGAACTCTTCCAAAAGTGTGAACAATTTATCCCCTTTGCTTAGAATAAGGGTTTTGTTCAAAATTCCCTGAAGACAACTGAAGAAGGGTGGAGAATGTAACAGCTGAAACAGCAAGATAAGGAGAATAGTTCGAAACGTGTAAATAATCACTTTATCTCTGTAGAATTTATGTTATAATTTATTGTAAATAATTTAAGAAAACACTTAGTAATTTACATTTAATAATGTATTTGGAAATTAGTATTCAGCATTTTATCTACAATATCAGTTTTTTTACTGCTTACTTAAAACTATTATTATCAAGTTGCAAATTAGTTTGAAAATTTCTTTTTTCTACACTCTAAATTAAAGCATTTTAACACGACGATGTGCTATTTTTACTGCTGTGTAACACATATACAAAAACAGATTAATCTGAAAAAAAAAGTCTCTCCAAGATTTTACATATTTCACTAATATCCTGAAGGAGTTAAACGAAGTCATTGACACCATTCTTATATTATCTCCGTGCACATAATAATGTATATTTTACGGGAGTGAGTCAGTAACTTGATCCCAATCTTCTTTTCGAAGAGGAGTGAGCAATTTTTATAGGTTCTTTCTTCAGCTCGTTTATCTGTGTATTCCTATGTGTCTAAATAGAATGTATTTTTGTTGTGACTTAAGCAGGTTTTATTGAAGAAAAGGTTTTTCATGGTTTATAGTAATGTTCTCGTTTTCGTACAAGATTATATATATAAGTAAAGTTGGCGACCGTTGTAGAGGGCGACCAGAAGGCTCCTTTTTCAATAGTTACTACATCGAGGTGTAGGGGAGGGCGCAACTCCTTTCCCAGGATTTCTCCACTTTACCCTTGATACGTACCTTATATTGCTGAGTGTTCAGCAAATAGGTATCAAGTGCCATTTTCAAAGTCTTTGGTATGACGCGACCTGACCTGGGATTGAACCCAGGTCTCCCGGACCATTGGCGAAAACTTTACCCACTAGCCCAATGAGTATATATATATGTGTATATATATATGTGTGTGTGGTCAGTCTGAAAACTAACGGGACTGAGTCTACTGTGTGAGCTATTGGCGAAAGAAAGAGGAATAGGCTGATTATGTTATCATTTAACATAATACCTTGAGAGTATATAGCTATAATCTTAGCTTTCTACAACCATTGCATTTTTTTTCATGTTCTCTTGTTTACACATCCTCTTTTTCAGGTCGTTCAGCTATGAACACTGAGGAACGAACGCTGAACAATGAAAAAACCTGAAATTTTTGGTCCGGTTGAGGAAAACTCTGTCACAAGCACTTGAAATGCTTCAGCAAGTGTATGAAGATAAAATCATGTCGCGCACATGTATTTTTGAATGGTACAAGATGTTCAGAGAGAAGGACTAGGAGGTGAAAGATAACTCCAGGAACGGGAGTCCTTTAACAAGCAAGACTGATGTTAATGTCGAGCTGGTCAGGCAGATGGTGTGTTGTGATTGTCTGTTAACTGTTCGAATGATCACAAATCAGCTATACACGAAAAAAGGAGTGTTTAGAAAATGATCAACTGATTTGGGCATGCGGTAAGTGAGCAAAAATGGTAACAAGACAGCTGAATGCTGATCAAGAGTGACGTGTGCAGGTGTGTCAAGACAGCATTGAACTTCTTCAAACTGAACCAGACTTGCTTCGTAGTCGTCACTGGTGATGAGACATGGATTTATGAGTACAACCCGGAAACCAAGCACCAGAGCAGTTAGTGAAAATCTTCGACGTCTCAGAGTCCGAAGAAAGCAAGGCTGTCAAAAGTTGAATTAATATTGATTACGTCCTTCGATGTGAGAGGCACCATCAATACCGAGTTCTTTCCACAGGGCCAGACGATCAATTAGCAAGTTTTCAAAGAGATCCTGCAGTATATGCTTCGCTCGGTGTACGAGAAGAAATGAGAGTTATGGCAGGAAAAATCGAAGCTGCTTCACCGTGACAATGCATCTGCCCACAAAGCTTTGAACATCCGACATTTCCTGGATGGGTAGATCATCACCGTACTGGAAAAACTTCCCTATTCACCGGATTTTGCCTCGTGTGACTTTTTTCTTTTCTCCAAGCTCAAAGAGATCATCAAGGGGAACCGTTTTGAAGGCGTGGAAGCCACCAAGAGGGTCATAACTACAGAGCTGATCGGCATCTCAGAAGAACCCTTCCAGCATTGTAGAGCGTGACAGAGAAAGATGGGAAAGTAAATAAAACTCGAGGGAGATTACTTTGACGAGGAAACCATGCAGTTTGTTGTTGTTGTTATAAATTCTGTTGTTATAAATTGTTATTGTTATAAATTGTGACACCAGTCCCGTTACTTTTCAGATACACCTCGTATATATATATAATGGAGACGCTCATAGTTGTTGTCGTAAGAAATGGGCACGGCGATCCGAGTTCAAAAAGTTCCTGCAAACAAAAACGATTTTAGTTTTTAAACGCGGAATTTTGAATTTTTTTTCGAGGATTGCCAACCAAATTTGGCCCCAAATGGCAAAGCGTTAGTGGAGTTGTTGGACGAACATTTGGTCAATAAGATATCAACATAAAAACAGTTTAATTTTGAGTTGTAAAATTCAAATATTCGGTTTCAAATACAGTTTTAAATTTTTTCAGGGATAGTCCTAAAACTTCTTGAAAGTTTGGCTGAAACCAAGTAAAAATGGCGGAACATTAGTGGGACGAACAAATGGACGGAGGGACATTTAGTGAATTTATGATGAGATTTTCATTCGTGCTTGTATAGAATAGCCCACGTATGAAAATTTACATTAATTTTGTTTTAATGTACAAGAAATATAGATATGTAATAATTACCTTCACCCGCCAGGGAAGAGTAAGTGTGAATCATTTGCTTCATTATTATTTTTTGGAGAGTGGGTGCTGAACAGTTATGTCCCAGAAATTACAAATCGACCATACGTCATAACTTGAAAGCTTCTTCGTGGTTGGGAAGGAAAGACGAAAAAAAAGTGAAACAAACGGAAAGTTATTCATATCTTTTGGTACTCTTGATTTAGATGAAATCGACTTTTAATAAAAATATAGATAGGGGCGTACATATTTATGGCATATTCTCTCTCTCTCTCTCTCTCTCTCTATATATATATATATATATATATATATATATATATATATATTTTCTTTAAGAAAAAACAACGAAACCAATCACAAAGGATTATAAATTTATTTCCATCCTGTTACGCATTTTATTGCTCTGTATAATTGGTACATTGAGCTCTTTACCAGGAAGATTTAAATATTCATTCACGAATAATTTCTTGTCCTGATGGAATTACTCCCAACTCCGGTTTAACTGGACTAAGTATTCTCTCTCTCTCTCTCTCTCTCTCTCTCTCTATATATATATATATATATATATATATATATATATGTCCTGACAAGGAGAGATAGTTAATTTACATAGATCTCAACCGAAAAGCTGGGAGTTATTCTCAGATCCAATATCTGACAACATCTGACAACCACCACATGAAAATAAAATGTGACATGGTCAGTTTAACTTCGGCTTTGATAAGAATTCAGCTGAAGATGTAAAACAGATACTATTCTCTCATCAGTGTCTGAAAACTGGGGTATGGAACATTAATCCATGGCTGAAGTGCTGATTCATACGTAAATATTACCGACATTTGAACGGCTTTCGTTATGTATTGATCAGCATTTCTCTTTACTCTCTCTCTTTATTTTTTGCCTCTACATACCAAGGTTTAAGTTTGATTCTATTTCATTCTCTTCATGTTTATCTCATTCTCTTCATACCAATCTCATTCCTTTCGAGCGTATCTCATAGTATTCATGCCATTCTCATTCCTTTCATGCCATTCTCATTCCTTTCATGACAATATCATTTCTTTTATGCCAATATCCTTTTTTCATGCCAATCTTATTCCCTTCATGCGTATCTCATTCTGTTAATGCCAACTTCATTCCTTTTATGCGTATCTAATTCTATTCATGTCTATTGCTGTATGTGTATCAGTCATTACATTTATAAAGACGTTATTGGGGGTGTCTTCGTGGTTAAAGCGATGGACTGCGGAATCGTAGGTTTGGTTTGGTTTGGTTTGTTTGGTTTTATCATATTTACCAACCCCTCCGCTCAGGCAGGATATGACACAAGGTCTATTTTTAAGCGGAGTTTAACAGGTTTGAATTCAGAGTTTTCCTTCTCCTAGACTAGTTGCCTCACCAAGGCTGAAGAACCTAGTCTGTCCTACTATTTACCCATAGCTGGAGGGAGAGTATTTGGATTCATACCTTTCCCAAGGGTATTAGTGCTATGTGAAATGCAATCAGTCAGGTCCAGGATTTGAACTCGTGTCGCCGTGTCCATATCCTGCGACGATAACCATTACACCACGGGTTTTATGTCATATCAACCTTTGTAGGTTATTTAACGCCAAATCCATTTTTATGTAAATAATCAGTTCTATTGAAAACAGTTAAGTTTAGCATAAGTACACAATTTAATTGTCAAAAACATTTCCATTTCAAACTATTCAAGCAGTTATATGCAATAATTCAGTTAAGTGTAAATATAGTTTTAATGTCGAAAAACAGTTCAATTTGAAATAATTAGTTAAGCATAAGCACGCAGTTTAAGTGTAAGTACGGTTTAATTGTCAAAAACGTTTCTATTTCAAGCTATTCAGTTTACTCAATTCATTTTAGCATAAGAATGCTGTTAGTTCTATTTAACCCATAGATAGGGCCCTATCATGTGCTACCACTCCGGGCCAGAGTGGACCTGGGAGCAATGGCAATGAAGAGGTACTCCGCATTCCCCCAAGCTCCAGCACTGCTGGAACCTCACCATCAGATTGTTTAGTGTCATATCCAGGACACTCATTAGGGGGGGTCTTACCCCTCTGCAGAGGTGCAGTCAGTGTGTTCTACAGCCTCAGCTGACTGGGCAATGCGGAATCGTAGTATGCGAGTTCGTACTTCAGTCGCGCTATTACATTCACTTTCAGGCAAATACCCTTGGGAAAGGTATGAACCCCCTTATCCTCCCAACTATGGGTTAAATAGTACCACTACTGTTCTTCTAGAAGAATGGCTTTGGCATTAAATAACCTACAAAGAACTGATATGCCATTAAACAAAGAAACCCAAACCCTAAAAATGTTATTATCGCAGTCATTTTTTTCTCCTCTTTTTTATATCATACTTGTTGATTCATTGTCATGAGAATGTTTAACTTTTGTATTTTTTCTTTCAGGCATGTCTTATTTCAGGAACGTCGCTCGCCTGTGAAATTTTTCCTGCTAAAAGAAGGACATTAATGTCTGGTCTCATTGCTGTGAACTGGGGAATCGGTGTCTCATTACTTGGAGTTTTTGGTTTCTTACTCAAGAATTATAGTTGGAGAGTACTTGCTTCTGTATGTGCCTCCACCGCATTTATATGTGTTTTTGAGATGTGGTAAGTACATCAAAACTGTTGCTATTAAGAGAGAAAAAAAGAAAAACAAAAAAGGATTATTCCAGAATCAAATTTTATATCATTTATTAATCTTAAGGCCACAATTATTAGATGCCCAGCTAGGATTAACAGTTACAAAAGTAACATCGGTTACTGCACCACGCCAAAAGAACTGAATTCTATTTTATATTATATTAAATATTTCAATCATCTGTTAGCACGTAACCGACACGAGAGATATTTGGGTGTTCATAGTTTAGATTTTCCTTATTTTTGTATCATTTCTAAAAATGGTTTATTGATAGCATTCTATAAACATGACTCCAAACTAGTATGCAGTATACAATATCATAAACTTATTTTCTTGCATATAAGTTTGTCTAATAATTCTAACAACCGACAACTTGAAGGAACTCTTCTCAAATATGTAAGTCTCTCACAAATTTTTATATCTCTAAGAAATTTTACACACATGTTCATGCCATAAACATCCTTTCTACATACACATCTTCATTTACACATTTTGTATCTCATTCCTTTATGCATTCTCTTTTCTATTTAGTTTTGTTCTACCAATAAAACTTGTTGAGTTATACAAATTGTTTTTACATTCATTACTGCTACAAAATGATCACAACTAACAATTTTAAGTCCACAGTTATATAGCAGCATTTACTCATAACAATAACTCCTTCATAAACTGGTACCCACCCCCAGGATTAGCACATGGAGAAGACAATTTCCTTTTACAACATATCGCATATACTTGCATATCATATGACTTTCTGTCTGGGCAGGCTGTGACACAAGGTCAATATTAAGCGGAGTTTAACAGGTTTCAATTCAAATTTTTCTTTCTCCTAGACTGGTTGCTATACCAAGGTTAAAGAGCCCAGTTTGAATGCATACTTTTTCTAACAGTAATAGCACCATGTGAAAGTACCAAGGGTATTAACACTATGTGAAATGCCAACAAACTTGTCCTGGATTTGAACTCTGGTTGCCGTGTCCACTTCATATGGTGATTATAATTACACACCAAGCTCCTTTATTAACATATTATAAGTGTCAGGCATTTTTGACACTTGTGTTCAAAGAAGTGATCTAATTTCACATTCCAGGAATAGGTTTATATATGGAATTTTCATATATAGGAAATGGGGACTGTGACTGATAAGACATCCCCATCTGTTTTCCTACCTCAGACGTCAATGACCATCAATGTATCAAAAGAGACATAGTACAAAGTTTAAAAAATGAATTTAAAAAATTTTTTTGAGGTCATGCAATAAAGTAAAAAAAAAAAAATACCAATAAAAAATAATACGATTCAACATTTATCAAAGAGAAGTGGAGTTAAATCCATTTTAGAAAAAGTACTCACTCTCCTCATCATCTCTCCTCCTCTTCTTCTTTCCTCCCCCTTCTCTCCTTCTACCTGTGCCCCTACTAAATAAAATTTCTATTCTGTTTTTCTTCTTTTCTGATAATCCAGGTACATTAAAGAATCTTTTCGTTGGCTTTTTGCCCAGGGAAAATTAGAAGAAGCCAAGAAAATTATTGCATTTGCGGCAAAGCAGAACAATGTCGATTTTGATGCCATCTGGCATGAAAATGTAGAATACTTTGACGAACTCCCTGATGTGGATAAAATTGATGGCACTGATAGAACATCCAGCATGACGAAGATGGGTGAAAGAAAAACAAGCAAAATAGCAAATCCTGGATCTGAAGAATGTCATAAAGTTGGGAAAAGCTCATCCGTTCCAGTTGTTATGGTTCTACGAGATTCAGGCACCAGAAAAATCTCTTTCATCAATATCTTTAATTGGTTAGTACTTCTTTCGAAAATTTAAGTCAAATGGATTACATGTATATTTTAATCATGTTTATATATATACATATATATATATATATATATATATATATATATATATATATAAATCAATAGATATAATCTATTATAAATTTATTTCACCAGCTAGTTAACTGGATTTTCAGATGGAGATTTGAACTGAAATGGGTTTCTTTTTAACCTTTAACTTCGGGGAATACATTTCACCTTAAGTAAGGTATTTAAGGAATTATAATTCAAATATACATATATATATATATATATATATATATATATATATATATATATATATATAATAATAATAATGATGATAATAATAATGATGATAATAATAATAATAAATAAATAAATATTAGATATAAGTAAGTAAGTTGGCGACCATAGTCGAGGGTGACCCAAAGTCTCCCTTTTTGATAGCTACTACACCAAGGTGTAGGGAAGGGTGCTACTCCTTTCTCAGGATTTATCCACTTTACCCGTACCTTATAATGCTGAGAGTGAAGCAAGAAGGCATCAAATACCATTTTTAAAGTCTTTAGTATGACTCTGCCTGAGATTGAACCCAGGCCTCCCAGGGGATTGGCGAACACTCTAATTCATGGAATTTAGACAACAACCCCTGGGTTTCACGGAGTTTTTTGCAAAACAACAATCATCAGAGAAAATGAAATGAATTGAAAATTGAAAAAATACAGTCAAAAAACCATTAGGATTTTGTAGGAATCTTTACGTGTGATTGTAAGTGTGTGTGGGTATGTGCGTATGCTTGTGTGGGTAATAGTTGCATATTAATGTGTGAATGCATGGGTGTACTTGAATGTACAAATGCAGTGCATTGTATTAACCGAATATAAAGTCAGTGGTGTATCTGAATTTTTTGCTACATTATTTTATTTCTGTATGTGTAGGTGACTATAGCTAAGGAACAAAACATCATCATTGCATGTTAAGGTGAATGAATAAAGATTTGATTTGTAAGCGTATTTAAAAGTTTAAATAGGGTAGCAGTCTAAATTCCATGAATTAAATATATATATCTAATATATATATCTAATATATATTTATTTATTATATAATAGCTCTATCCTAGATATTGAGCACTCTCCATATTATATTGCACTTGGTTTGACACAAACCCACAAAGTGATTTATTGACAACCAACACTCTTATAATATATACACATATATCATGCTTAAAAATTTTCCAGTAGGTAATAGATAAAAATGCTAGCCAATTACTTCCAGTTATACAACACTATTAATCTTTTTAATTTCTTATTGATAAACAGATTTAAGGCTTGAAATTTTTTAATTAAAATTTATTTTCAAATTTTAACTTTTAAATTCATTTTGAAATTTAGAATTTTTCTATTTTTTAAATATGTTTTTAAGAATCTAATACTAATTTTTTCTTCAAGTCATAAATTGCATCTACCATGTAAAGTACTTGTTGAAGAGAATTTTTGCAAGACAGTTGCAATTTATGCCTTGAAGAAAAAATTAGTATTTTAAAATATAAAGATACAATTAATTTATCAAATGAAAGAAAAGAGTTTATATTTTAGACATTGAAGTAAATTTAAAATATGATATTAAATCGTAATCCTTAACATTGAGCCATGCTAAACAAATTCATAAATAATGCTTACAATAATTTCTTTAAGGATCTTTTTAAAATTATGTATTATAGAGATAATATGTTTGAACTAAGATAGTTTCTTGAAAAATCACTTATAACTTATACTACAACAATGCCACAAGTTTAAAAAAAAGTTTTAGTTAAAATTCAAAATTTTAAAAATCTTTGAAAAAAATTGTTTTTATTATTCCAAATTTAGGTCCCTGTTAGTGATTAATATAGTATTGTAAATTAAATTAATATTTACCCCAGGGCAATTATATTTAGATTTAGGCCTAAAAATATATTCCTAAATAAATTTGAATTTTAACCCTTGTTTTAAAAAACAGATTAATTGTTATAATACCTACGATATTGTATATAAGGACCAATTTGTGATTATCAAATTAACAATAAAAAATTTAAATTTCTACATTAATATATTTTATCTAATAATTATGCATAAATATTATACAATATTAAGAATTTTGTTTAAAATTTAATTATTTCTCCCACTTAATGAATTAAATAATATGGAGCTAAAATTTATCGTAAAAATTTTTTTAGACCTACGAAAAGGGGAGATAATTATCAAAGATTCACCTTGTTTAAATAAAAAACATTCAATTAAATAACTATATTATTATCCTAAATGCATATTATTTGACTAATGGTTGTATTATTAACAGATTAAAATTATGGATAAAAAATCCAATATCATCTGATGACTTGCAAAAATTTAAATAAACATAAATATCAGTAATTTATAAACAATCTTTGATTAAATTTAAATTTAGATATAATTAGAATTAAGGTAATACTATTAGATTCTTAAAAAATATGTTTAAAAAAATTGAAATTTAAAAATGAATTTAAAAATCAAAGTTTTCAAATGAATTTTAATTAAAAATTTTAAGCCAGAAATCTATTTATTAATAAGAAAAAAGATTAACAGAGTTGTATAACCAGAAGTAACGGGCTTGTATATTTATCCATTACCAATTGGAAAATTTTTTAAGCATGATATATATATATATTTAAATTATACTTCCTTGAATACCTTACTTAAGGTGAAATGTATTCCTTGATGTTAATGATTAAAAAGAAACCCATTTCTGTTCAAATCTCCATCCGATAATCCAGTTAATAAGCTGTTGAAATAAATTCATAATGGATTATACCTATTGATTTTTCTTGATCTTTATGATATCTTTTGCTCTGCATGTAATTTTATTTTTATATATTTCTCTCTATATATTAATTAGCTGTGTATTGAGCACTCTAATTTGGGTTATTCCTTTTAAGTCTATTCACAGACTTAAATGATATATATATATATATATATATATATATATATATATATATATATATATATATATATATAATGCAATTAGAAGAAAACTCAGACCTGGTTAAATTGTGATAATAAATCTATTTCGCCAAAGAATATCATTATACTCTTTGTCTTTTCAGACGACTTCACATATTTAGTTGAAAAACAGCAAATATGGATTACAGTCAACATATATATGCATGAAAAAAACCCCAAAAACAAACCCTACATAAATTTAAATTCTCAGGTGAAAGTAAAGAGGGTTAAAACAATAAAGTATTTGAAAAATTAAGAAATCCGGAAAAGGATGTTCCTGTAAATTAACCCATCCTAATTTGAGCATATGCCAGATTTTTTGTTGCAGGTGGAATTTTTTGAATAATGTAAGCTTGTAAACTAAATGATCATCTTCATATATTTTTCTGTTTACTCATTTTATATGTATTAAATCCCTCTGTTAATTGGATCATTATCCTCCTCCTCCTCCTAAAAAAGGAAAAGCTTTTAGGCACCCGCCAGGTGCATTTAACTGGCCCAAAATTTGTCAAAGGGAATTAACTACTCTAGAAATTAAAACAACCCTAATTGTGAAGTAATATCTAAAGTTCCAAAAATATCCTTCCCTACATAAAACTCCCAGTCATATAATACCAGTAATTACTGAAATAAATGTGATTATTTCCAATAAAAACCATCCTTGTTTTTATCCAGTGTAGGAACCTCAGTGGCCCCCAATCAGGATAATTTAAATTTACTTTTATGTCTACATTTAAACACAAGTTTGTTACATTCATTAAGTAGTAGTCTGCGATTCTTAAAATGATTATACTAATTTTTCATTGATACACAAGTTACATCTGCCATAGAAGCTACTCATGTTTAAAGACTGCCTGACTTTTTTCCACTTTATTTGAGAGGTTAACTCCTGATTCTTAAGGCTCCAAAAATATTTAGATAGAGTGGTTTGGTTTCTAAGATGCGGATTGGAGAAAGAATGTCTATGGTTATACGGTCCTTTTTTCCAATTCCCTGCAGAGATTCCTATATAAACCCTCTCCCCCTCATTATTATGTTCCATGGGGGGAAATACATGCTTGATATACAACATTCCTTGAGTTGCATCATCTGGTCAAGTGGATTCCCCTTTTCTTCTACAGTTACAAGACATCTCATCTGGTCCCCCATTTTTCCTATTTAATTCATCTAGTAACCTCCTGTTGTGGTTATTTAAGATACTATGCATATTGTTTTTACAAGAGTAACTAATTTTTACGGTGTTCCTGTTAAAGATTTTTCTTAATGTATTGTCCTTATTAAAATGCCAATCCAAGAGGTTTAGAAGGTATTTACTTATGTTAATGTTCGTAAGTTTACAAAATGGGGAGTTAAACCAGATTACTTTTCTATTTCTATTTTTTTCCTTGTCTATTTGAGTGATTATTATTGGTGTCACCTACCTTGATGAGTCCACGGATCCCACTACTATTACTCCTACCTTTAGAGCTGGAGTTCACTGGGTTCACATACTCCAGTCTACCTTGGAATCCGCTGTTTTTGAGGGCTTCATCATATATCCTTTTGCTCTCCTCAAAAATTTTTTTACATAGGGATTGTCTATTCATCTTCTGGTTCATGGCATTAGGAATCTGCTTCAGTATTGATCTTGGGTGGTTTGAGTCAATATTTATGTAGGTGGGGGTGGAATTGATCTTACTAAAAGGTTTGAAGGTGCTGTTATCTAAATTGAGTGTGACACCAAGAAAGTCAACTATCTTTAAGTTTGAGTCTCTCTCTCTATATATATATATATAAAACTTGGTGATTCATTGACAGTATTTCTATACATAATCTGCTTGCTTAGATTATGTACAACAAATATCAAGAGGTATAAACTGTTATAGATGTAGACTACACAGATGATTTAGTGCTTCTTGCAAATATACCTGCTCATACTGATTCTTTTCTGCAAAGCCTGGAGCAGGTAGTTGATGTGTTGTAATCAAGATGGTGCCATCTCCTCATTAAATGCCAAACCTCTGAAATTAGTTGACCAGTTTATATACCTTGGTAGTAATATCTCATCTAGAGAAAGCAATGGCAACCAATGCATAGGTAAGGCATGGACTGTTAATTCTATAAAAATTCTCTTAAAATGTATCATTCAGAACTACAAAACAATGAGATGCCTTGTTAGATTGATTGCAATAGTTTTTTTTCAGAATGATTAGAAATCCATAGACTGTTTAATTTGAATAAACATGTAATTTACTTTTAATGGCTTGGTTTTGGGTTAATTGCATTACATTGTTATAGACATGATACTGACAGTTTGAAAACTTGAATAAGAAAAAAACAAAGGAAAACTAATCTTTATTTAATGTTTTGTTGTGTTCATTTTTCAGTGTTTCTTTTGTGATATATTAATTTTATTTAAATAACTGACTTAAATTTTCTTTTGATGAAAGCATAAAGGTAGAAATTAATCAAGATAATTTTTTTGAATAAGAATTAACAATGAAAAAACATTATTCCTGTTTGTTTTATTGTTTTTTTGTTCATCTTCAAAATAGATATTATTTGGTATTACTTATTACCAAACTCTACAGCATTAAGACCCTGTTATCAAAAATAAAGTGCCAACACCTATATAAACAAAAATGAAATTACATGAATTTATATAAGGTTTGTACTTATTTGGATTGCTACATGTTCATAGCTTCAATGTGGTAGAGTTTGGTCATAGATAATATGTAATAATATCTATTTTGATTGTATAATGTTCCACAAGAAATAATAAAATCCTGGAATCTTTAGTATAGAAGAGAATTAACTTTTATCAAAAATTGGTCAAGTTGTACTTATTTATGGCAAAACTACAAAAATTACTTAATGAATTTTCTTTGCTTCTCTTCAAGGTTGATGATCAGTTTTACATATTTTGGTATCTACATGACATCTAATTTACTTGCTGGTGACCGTTTCCTTAACTTCTTCCTCACTGCTCTGATGGAAGTGATTGCTGGTGTGATCCTTTTGAAAACTCTCACCAAGTAGGTAGATTTTTTGCTTTATATAGTTTACATAAATACCATCCATCTTTGGATGGTTATTCTTTTGTGTGTTCAAATATTAAAGAAAATTATCCCTTGTTAATAATAAGTCTTTGTTGAAATGATTTGGTTGTCTGTTTTGCTTTTTAACATGAATATGATATTTTGATGTTAGTTTATATTCTTTGTATTAGGTCTTCATTTTTATTCAGAGTTGCTCTTTTTGTGGTATTCTTTTTCTTTACGTAATCAGTGAGATTATAATAAGTTGATAGGATTGGTTCTTAAATCTTTCTTTTGAATTATGACTATATTCTTTTTCCCTTTTTGTCCAATCAAATATCTAATCAAAGATGCTGTTTATTCATTAGTTTCTTGTTGTGTACTATATATGTAGAAATCTATAACTGTCCAGTTTATTTTCAGAGTTGGTTAGTAAGGATTTCTTCATCAGGATTCATTTCAAAGTGATTTTAAAACCAAAGCAAACATGATTCTTTAGCTTTAAATGATATTCAAATTTACCTAAGGCATTGGTAAAGAACTGTCATAATATACCAAATAATAATACCATATGATCTTGAGGAGTCTATAAGATTATAAATTTATAACACAACCTCTAAAGTTAGCTTGTTATTAGAAAGGCCTTCTCTCATCAAATGTAATTAATTTTTTAACCTGCTGAAATCATTTGAGAAAATTCAAAACATTTTTAAGTCAATATTATGGAGGCTTTCCAAAAATAATGTATACACGATTTAAGATAGATATAAATATTTATTATATGTAAAAAATTCCATTCCATTTATGGTATATTAGCAGGATATAAAATATGAATATAACAATTTTTATAAATGACCAGTAAATGAATTGATGAACCCATAGGGTTAATTCACAAATACTTTCATATTTGTCAATGTCTGTTTTTTAAAAAGTGATTTACTTAGTGTTTCTTCTTACTAAGGCAATACTGAGTTTTATCTTCATGCAAATAACTCACAACTTTGAAAATCTCATTTTCTGATAAAACAAAGAAGATATCGAAACTGAAAGAACTACATATAAAATAACAAAACAAACTCTTAAATTCACACAAGAATTCTTCTGTTCAAATAATTTCCTCTTGATCTTTTGTCTCATACCCTCTTTCTGGATTTTAACAAAAAAATCAACTGATTTTTTGCTAAATATGAAAAGAAAAAAAATTCTTTAAAATAGTATTTTGGTATATTTGAGTCTGAAAACAACTTAAAAGTTTAGTCAGCATAAAACATTAGTTTTTATAACTGAATCAGAGCATAATACCTCTCTGTCCTGTATTTTCTAATGCAATTTCCAACTCTAAAACAATCCTAATAATATCCATATTTTACAAAGGAATTAAAAAAAAAAACTATCAAGACTGAAGCTGTATTTACCAAGACAGAAATGAATGATGAATGAAATGCTTATTTTTTTCCCAAATATTCCCCTTGGAATTCAACTTTCAAGCAAGTTTTCCATTATTTGAAGAACTTTTAATATGGTTTGAACTATGGTTTCAAATTTCTTTTAATGTCATCCATATCCTGAAATTTTCCTTTTCATATGAATTTCCTGTTTAGAAAACAAGAAAAAGTTTGATGAGTATGGAGGGTGTTGCACTTGCACAACCTTGTGTTTTCTTGACAAGACTTCATTCAAAAATTATAAAGAATGTGTTCATTCGTTTTTTTTTAATTGTCTTTGACTCATCTAGATTTCTCACCTGCTGTATGGCATCATCACTTTTTAAAAATATGTAAGTTGCACAGGTGTGCACAAATTTTTAATTTCAGAATTTAGAAATTTTAAACCTTCAGCTTTGATCCATTTTCAAAAATGTATTACAAAACATTGTAAAAATAAAAAAGAATTAAAGTAATTTAAAAATGCTGATGAATATGTGAAATAGTTAAATTCAGCATATATAAATTTGGTTAATATTTTAATGCTTTATTATTATTAATAAAACACGTAAAATAATGATAAATTCTAGAGGATTTTGAGATACAAACAGATTATTACCTAATCTCAGCCAGATGACCAGACCTAGTGAGAGTCAAGAAAAAAAGAGATTCTGCCAAATAGTGGACTTTGCCATCCCAGCAGACCACAGAGTAAAAATAAAAGAAAGCAAAATGAGAGATAAGTATCAAGACCTTGCCAGAGAACTAAAAACTATGGAATATGAAGGTGACAGTGATACCATTGTAATTGTTGTACTCGGAACAATCCCAGAAGAGACTGGAAGATTAAGAAATCAGAGGACAAGTGAAGATCATTTACACTACAGTATTATTGAGATTGGCAGTTTTTAGACATTTTTTCCTGAGGGAAAATGAGAATCAATGAAATTGCAGAAAAGTAGCTCTACACCCCACTTCATTTAGTTTGGTTTGGTTTCTTTGTTTAATGGCATATCAACATTCATGGGTTATATGATGCCAAAGCCATTCTTGTAGAAGATCATTTGTGGTACTATTTAACCTATAGCTGGGGGAGATAAAGAGGTTAAAAGTCCAGCATGTAAGCCATTATACTATGTGAATTCCCCCACCTGATTTGGGGGATTCAAAATAATGTTCAATATGCAGTAAATTAAACATTTCTGAACATTTCTGGAACTTAAAAACATTTATCTGGGATTAGTTGAATTGCTTAAACAGATATGAATGGTGACTATTTTCATAATAAATATCATCTTTTATGAGGAACTTGAAAATTAAGTATAATTATTTTCTCTCATTAAGTATAAATAAATTAACAAATGGAAAACTGCTTTTCAAAGAGCAAATCATGACTATATATTTTTCCTATGTTTATCAAAATAAATTAATTACTTAAGCTGTTATTCCTAGGTTGGAAACTATCGAGATAGTTAATATAATTCAAGGGAGGTAACTCAAAGATTGATATTTGCTGAATTTTAGATGTAAGCCCTCATGCTCAGTGTGTGCTTTAGTTCTCAGCATTTCTTTTAAACTAGAGACTGAATATACAGTTAGAAAACAGAATTATTTTTACCAGAAACTTTGCTATACATCTAATAAGTTTATTTTCCTAAATGGTTTGAGGAAAATTTATCATCATTATTTATAATTTCAACTGTTATTCTTCATTTTCCAAACAGTGAGTGACAGAGCTTCATCTAAAAATAGATAAATAAATAAATAAATGAATAAAGAAGTAAAGAAATAAAAATAATGAAAATTAATTATAAAAATTTTACAGATAGAAAACTTAAGTGGAGACAAGAAGAATAAAAACGTAGTTATTCTTTAAGAACTGGATTTACATTTTATTATTCTTTAATTATTTAAACAAATGTGAGATCAGAAAAGCTAGTATCAAATTCTTTTAACTAAACGATGATATATGATGGAAAATCACTCAAAATTTGTATAAAGTTAATTTTATCATCATAGTTTTTGTATCATTTGTTAGAAGAGAGATTAGAAAAAAATCTAGTGCAAAAATATTTGTTTTAATCAGATATAACTAGAGATATCTATCTTTGAAAAGTTGTTTCCACTGTATAAAATAGTATAATAATTTCCATGCGAAAAGTCTACGCAAAAAACTCACAGATTTTAAAATCTACTGATTATCTGATATCAACAAAATGTTGTTAGTTATTCATAGATGAAAAGTTATAAGAAAATTTTATAAAAATGATTTTTGTTCAGTAAATAAAAACCCTTTTATCTGAATCTGTTGGTGGGGGCTTAGAATATGTTGACTATAAACCTCCACTCCGCTCCCAAAAAGGGGTTGTCCAGGGTATGACACTAAACTTTATCTGATGATCAGGCTCCAGTTCTGGATATCTAGGGTGGTGTCTTTATTTCCATTACCCCAAGTTGACTCTAACCTAAAGTGGGTTCCATCTATGGTTCAAATAGATCTGTTTGAAAATTTTTTATATTTGTATTCGATTGGACGGTATAAAAAAAAAATTCTGAAGAAACAACTCCAGGAATAAAACATAAATATGAATCTACAATGAACATAATTCTCTCACCCATATGCTCAAAATAACTTTATATGTGTTGACATACAATTAAAATCAATCAACTAATCACTTGAATGAGAAAAATTGTGCATCAGCTAGAACAGCTTATTTCAATATTTACTTGTTGGTCAGTTAAAATTTCTTTGTTAGCCAGATATAACCCACATACCATAGTCATTTCTAATTTTTGTGGTTGTTGACATTTGAATAAATTCATTTTTATATAATTGATGACTCCAAGAATAAAATTCTCTGCTATAAATTTCAGATTTTCAGTTATAATAGTAAATATATTTTGTGAAAAAATAAATTTGTATTTTGATTTGTCGATTTTTTCAGGAGAGTAAAATAGACTGGATATAGTTTTAAAAATTTCATATTGAATTTATCATTGAAAACTGATTATTTTTCAAAATTGTTCAGTGGTCATGTTTTTGGACTTAAGTTTGATCAAATATGTTTCTGGATATAATCAGGGAGTTTAATCTTGAAAATATTATCTAATCAGACTTATTTTAGCATTAGTCTTTTATATACGATTATTTCTCACTTGTTTAATGCAATCTTTTTTATAATAGATTTTGATATAGACAACTTTTTAGTAGGATTTACGATAATCTGCCTCTAAAAGAGTTGAACCAAAACAGATTTTGTATATTCAATTTCATTACACACTGTGAGGACTCTAAAATAATTCATTTATTATATGGTTTTATTAACTTCATTAATGAAATTAATGAAAATTTATTTGTGAGTCTTTTGAAGATTTAAACAAAAAATGTCATTTTAATTCAATAAGAGGCTCATCTATTTCAATGAAATATTTCAAAATCATTTAGCTTTAATATTGCAGTTTTATATCAGAAATATATGGGCAAACTTTCTTACAAATAATTTTTAAATACATTGCATGGTATCATAATATATTTTCAAAAGACTTGCCAGAAAAATGATATAATATGTGATATGTTTTCCTGATCCCAATTTTTTTGTTTGGTAGAATAAAATCTGTTTTGGAATCTCTATACAAAAGTTCACCCATAAAGGGAAGTAATCAAAATATTGATCAAAATGCTTTTTGAAAATGTACTATTTCCCAAATATATTAGAAAATCAGTACAATAAAGAACAAAATTGCCTTTTTTTACTGAAAGCTTTTGTATGAAGAAAACAATGTTTATGTGATAAATTGATATTATTTTTAAACTCTTTTATAGCAAAGATAATATTTCCAAATACAGTGATTCAATGGGTTTTGGCCAATTTTTTTTTTTTGATTGAAAAAATTTCTACAAAAATGATACATATCATTTGACAGAAGAACAACATCCTTGCCAAGCTTTTTGGATTCTCTCTAGACTTGGTCAATGCAAACAGAGAATTACTTTATTTGGATTATGTACCATTCATTCACACATTTGTACGACTGCAGGTGGTCCCTGCCTTTCATTCAGCATTAGAGAAGAAAGAAAAGAAAATGAATAAAGAACATAAAGCTTTTAACTTAGCCTTTTTATCCCTCCTCTCACCAACCTAAATTCTGGTTTCACCCTTACAAAAAAAAATTTAGATTTTCCCAAATAGTTTTTTCCTTTTTACCATTATTTTCAAGAAAGACACACACCTGTTGAATGTCAGTTCAAAAGTTAAATAATTATTCTCTATATGTACCTGGTTCCATGAAGATATTTTTCCTTTTTGCCATTCCAATATGGATGAAGAATAATAATTTTTAGAAAATATTTATAAAAGTTGTATTCCATAAAGATAAAAATTCTCTCTCTCTCTCTCTCTCTCTCTCTCTCTCTCTCTCTCTCTCTCTATATATATATATATATATATATATATATATATATATATATATATATATATATATATATATAAGGATAATTAAACAATATGACATTAAAAATGAAAGTACTCAATGCCCAATCCACAGAGCAAAATAAAAACTAAAAACAAAGTTTTTTTATTATCTGACAATTGTGTAACCAAATGAAACTTGTATTGTTATGAAGAGAGTTCAATATTGTAATTTTGTTTTTAGTTTTTATTTCTAAGGGCACATTATTCCATAGAAATACCATTTCGATAAATGCATTGTTTTCTTCTCTTGATGGGTGAACTATTAATACTTGTTTTCCATTTAGTTTAACTTGTGTTGATTCATAAATGTCCTCCAGTTGTCTTATGGGATTTTTTTTTCAGATCTCTCATAAAGGATAATCTGTGATCTGTTCATAGTTTGTTGTTGTTACAAGATGAATCTACAGCAATTTAATCTTTGCTGCATTTATAAAGATTTTAAGTTTATTTACTTCAAAGTTTTTATTCTCAGGTTTTAGCTATCAGTTGCTTGTTTTCTTAAATCTCTTTCAAAGATTGGATAATATTTATATGTTTCTTTGTATTATAATTGCACATTTCATTCAATCTTCAATGCTTTTATTTTAGATCATATTCTGTTTTTTATTTCTTATATATTGTCTGCTTTCACTCGGAAAATCTTTTCAAAAGATCTTATGAGAAATTATGCTTACTTCTATTTTTTTGTTATCATAGAAACTGTATTTGCGGCTACTTTTACAAATAGTACTCAGTGTAGCTGGTAATTTAGTCAAGTTAATTCCTTTAAAATGATGTTCTTGTCATGTAAATCTTTCTGGTCAGATTAGTTTGGAAGATCTTTACAGCAGCAATATTCCCAACAAGGAACTCTAGATTTGTTGTTCTTGTAAAGATTTTAAAATTTCTTTAAAAGATCTGATGATAGCTTTATTCTATGTGTTTTTTTTTTATTAGTTTTATTGCAAGAAATTTCTGCAATGCATTTGTTGAAGTTTTTTTATTATACTTCTATAGATTTTGAGATTTATTCACAGTGTATATCTTGTTCCAAGGTGTCCATTTTTTGGTATTTTTTAACGTCTTTGAAAGTACTTACAAGGGATAATGTATATATTGTATGCATGTTTTTGTCGCCCATTTAACAGGTAATCCAAACCAAGAATTCAGCAAAACTTTGTTGTTCTTTGAAACCTTCATTCTTTGAAATTTCTTCATACTCTGTTCTCAGTTCTTCAAATGTCGGGAGACTAAACAGACACTGCAGAATCGGTTGTATGCTTTGGGATAAAGGTAGGTAAAAAAAAAGAAAAAAAGAAAGGAACGGTACTGGCTCTAAAAGCTGTAGAGTCAGTGAGGATTACAAGCAAGGAAGCAAGAAGCAACGAAGGAGCTGCAATCATGTAGCTCAGGCTGATGGTGAGGCTAAACGTGTTTAGGTAAATGACAGTGTTTGTTTGGGTCTGATATGTTTGGGTCTGACCTGGCAGTCATCTTACAGCTAGATCCAATCAGTGTGGGAATCCATACCTGCACACATATATTCCAATATTCAAGTAGGCATATGTACACTTAATGGAAATTTATAGGGGTACACACACACACACGCACGCACGCACGCACGCACATAAATTCATATAAACTCAAGTAAGTTGGCTAACTAGTCAAGAGTAACCCGAAGGCTCCCTTTTCAATAACTACTACACCAAGATGTAGGGGAGGGCACAACTCTTGATTGCTCCACTTACCCTTTATCCATACCTTATAATACTGAGTGTTAAGCAAGCAGGCATCAAGTGCCAATTTTTGAGTCTTTGGTATGATAACCTGGGAGTGAACCCCAGTCTCCCAGACCATTGGCGAACACTTTAACCGTTATGCCAATAAGCCCATTTACATGCATATTTTTATATAACAATACCTCTTTCTCTGTCTATTCTAAATATTGTCCTGTTAAATGAAACCATAGATCTACATCTTAATCTGGATTCAGGCCTAGAGTAAAGTTGACTCTTCAAGGAAGTTAGAAATCTTTTTGAAATATTCATGTTTCTACAAGTTCAATGGTAGTGGCTAATAAATCACTAAATTTACAAGCTTCAAACATTTTTAGTGATAAAAAACTTAGAGTAGGCAGACAAAATGATTAAAGGAAATGGTATCAGAAAAGGAATTCAAAGTATTTTTAGTAGATGGTAAATTAGAGTTGGCAGATTCCTTAACAGAACACTTCTACTCTTAAATTGTTAGAATTACCTGAAATATCTCAATTGAATTATCACTAAATTATTTTAAAAATTGTGGAAAGTTCTTTATTAAAATATGAGGAAAGTTGAAAATAATGTTTTTGGCATAGAAAACAATACTGAATCTAAAACTGAAAATTTCAGGGGAACAAATCTGACATGATTTCACATAGGAATTGCAAATTTTCAGTTATCTCCCCTCTTTCTTTATCTTAATTTGGATATTTAAAAAATGTCTTCAAAATAAAGTCTTCAACCAACAAAATTTATTATGGTTTTAGTCTGACTGATTAGACAAGTTAAATAAGTAACATACTGTTTGCGAAAATCCCCACCCATACACATGACCTATTTTTTATCAATAAATTTTATATTTAAAGCTTACTGTTTAATAGGAGTTAACACCAAAAAATGTCAAAATTGGAACAATAGATAAAAGGCAATGTCATAGATAAACATATTTTTTGGACTAAAGATAATAACTTCCAAAAAAAGAAGCAAAAGAAATCAAACAAAAAAATTTTCAGATGAAAGGGAAAAAGAAAAAGAAATGTAATTCATATGCAAGACAAGTAGTTGGATCAGTGATATTAATTATCAGTTATCTGGAAAAAAGATATCTGGGTAAATCAATGCAAGTGTTCAAGAAAAGACAAATATAGCTAAAAGGCAAAGGTGTCACTCTATCTATTAAGGCCTTATAAATATGTTCAGTCTCTAACTCAAATAAATTAAAATTCTGTATGAATAGTTACATTTTGGAGCAACATGACTTCCCTCTGATTATTGCTTTATTTTTACAGGACTTCACTTAGTTAAAAACCTCACTTTCCTGATAAAGAACAGAATCTTTTTTTTTACATTCCTTTAGGTCTGATAAGAATGGATATAGGTTTAATAGCTCTCTACTGGGCCATTGGCATAATGGTTAGAGTGTTCGCCAATGGTGTGGGAGACCAGGTTTCAATCCCAGGTCGAGTCATAGCAAAGACTCAAAAAATGGTATTTGATGCCGCCTTGTTTAACATTCAACATTATGTGGTACGGATCAAGGGTAAAGTGGAGGAATCTAGGGAATGAAGAAGCACTCTCCGCTACATGTTGGTGTAATAGCTATTGAAAAGGGAACCTTCAGGTTGCCCTCGACTAAGGTCATGAACTTTACTTACTTTGCTTTCAACCAAGTCAAGAGGATAGACAAACAAACTTTTCCCGATTATTCATGTACACTGATAGGAATGAAGTTATTTAAGATTAAACCTACAGATAATATTTATGCATTACAGTAAATTATTACATATACAGATCAATATGTGCTCTGGTCCCAAAATAGTACTTTGGTCATATACATTTACAATACCAAGGTGAAAATTTACATCCTCTTTAAGGGTGTTGTAATTTCATTTTCAAACTTATATGAAGGATGTCCAAAAAGTAAGGGTTAAACATCTATTAATTCAACATGCTTATTACTCTTTAAATAAAACATTGTGGATATGTTACTCGTATTACTATGCAACATTTCATGCACTGCTGAGATTAATGCACTTGTTCTATCAGTCTATAAACACATAAATAACCACCTCAAATTATGAGGCATAAAGGACTTTTATTCTTGGCATGTAAAAATCTTAATTAACCCTGTACCTCCATATTTGTCCACTGACACTTCTGCAATGTGATCTGTGTGGAAATGCTCTCTAGATAAATATTGTTTGATCATCTGAAGGAGCCAAACCATGCATATGGAGTGGCTGCAGTAAAACATCCCAAGCTAAAATTTGTATTCTTTTATCAATTGCTTTGGGACCCAACAAGATGACTCTTTCTGATATCCCAGCTGCTTCTTGTGAACAATTTAATGAACCACTGACTTTGAAAGATCAAGTTCCATAGCCATAAGACAAAGTTTGTATTGTCATCTTGAATCAAAGTTTAGAAGCATTCGTTGTTGGTCTTTTGTTATTGCTGAATGTGGATGCTCTACATTAGTCTCATCCAGCAGATTTGTACATCCCTCTGGGAACACACAACACTAGACCAATACCTGCTTTTTGAATGTTGCCTGTTCAACGTATGCAACAGCAAGTTCACAATGAATTTCTGTTGTATTTTGTCTTTGACATGTAAAAATCTTATTACACCTCACAGATCTATGTTTGTCCATCATTTTATGGTGGTATTTATTTTTGTTCTAAAGCTGTGTATGCAGCAACTCAATATTAAGACTCTTCTGGCTGTTCCAAAAAGTATTGCATAACTCCTTGTTACTTTATGTCTACAGCTTTCTCGTATTTTAATTCTGGTTGATTCCTGTCTGTATATGTACTTTACTTTTCAACATATATATTATATAAGAGTACTTGTTAGAGTACAGTGGTTAATGAATTAGTTTTGTACTGTAAACAATGACAAATATAAGATGCTGAAGCTAGTGAAAAAATTGTTTACATGTTAGACTGCTGCATCAGAATCTATTCAACTTCAGTTGAGTATTATTAGTACTACACAATCTGCCAACAACTTTTACACCCGTTGTATTCGTATACTAGTAAAATCACAGTATCTAAGAGGTATGAATATGTACATGCACTTTAAAACATCCCAAAAGTAAACAGACACCTGTTTAATAAGAGGATTACATTTTCTTCAGATCTAAAAAATGTATTGAATTTACCAACTCTCAGTAATTTTAGCAATTTGAGGCTTGTGTGCCAGATTAAACAAAGTTTAGTAAATAATTCTAAAAAAGCTTTCAAATTGTAAACCAAACTGAAGCATTTTGACAATATACACATCGAGGCAATGAGATATCTAAATTAATAGAATAAAAAATTGATGATTTTTAAAAGTCATTGGTGAAATAAGAATGAAATAAGTTTATCATTCTAACAAAAGAATGGCTCTTTGTGAACCAGCATTAAATATCCAACAGAAAGTACAGTAAGTGACAAAATTAATATATATATATATATATATATATATGCAAAGGAAGAGAGAAAGAAGATAAACAAACAACCTCTTCCCAATTATCAATATAGATATAATGAAAAAAGATTCATCTGAAAGGAAAGTTCATAGTAATATCATAAATGATTTTGAATTAAATTCTAAAATTTAAGATTCCAACCCTAAAAGTATGTTTATAGCATAAACAGGATTTTATTTGATACATTTTTGTAAAGTTCTATCTGAAACTTTATGCTCTATAACTTTGATTTTTTTCCTGGTGTCTGTTTACTAAGAAATTGGTTCCAGCTTATGGATGACTTGCCAGATTGAGTGGGTTTTAGACTGATGACTTAATTTAGTTCTTGTCAAGTTCTGTTCTTTTAAAAAAGAAAAATATTAGAAAGAAGTATGAAATTTTCAATAAAATGATGTTACCAACCCAATATACTAAACATATATATTTATATATATATATATAAATATATACAGATATATATCTATACATCCATACCCAAATGTTTGGCTGAAATAACTCAGTGTTTATTTGCAGGTGTTGCTGCGACAGTGCCTCGCAATTATTCTATGCAAGGAAACTCTGTCGATGTCCGTAGCCTCAAAGGGAGAGAGGGATAGAGTTCATTCCCAGAGCAAAACTAGGGCAGTGTTGATCAAATTTGGACGACATCGGAATCGATTCCTGATCAACCACTTTAGGTGTCTTTGTGCAGTCAGCGTGTTGTATATTTTCACATGTCTTTTCTCATGCTATGATTTGCTCTCTAAAAAAAAATTAACACCCAGTAAAGAAGACAGAAAAAGGTGAATATTAACTTTACCAACTATTGTCTTTCCAGCTGCTCTCATTAATGCCAAGGCAAAAAGAGTTTTAAAATTTAAAAAAAAAAAAAGAAAAAAAAAGAGTAGCTGAACAGTAAATTTTTTTTTTATTAATATTTTTTAGATATATCAATTTTTAAAAAGTTGAAAAAATTGTTTATGATTATATGACACAAAAAATATTTTTGGAGTTAATAAATATATAAATCAAATATAGAGATTCTAAAGATTCAAATTAAAAGTAAGGAATAAGGTATAATGAGAATATAATATGTTATATATAATGAGAAAATCTGCTCATTTAAAAGTATTCATAAGAAGTTATTGTATGAATTTTGTCAGACAAGGTTTATTGCTATTCATTTTATTTTTAGTTGACCATTTTCCTTTTCTGTGTTGTTCTTTGTTCACAATATTTTGTCTATCATACTCTCTGGCCTTCTTCTGATTTACTGTAAAACAAAAAATGAGAAGAATAATTTGGGAAAAAAAATCCTTCAAATTTGTATTTAACTTCACAATGGACAGCTGATACCACAGTAAATAAACCAGAAGAAGACTGGAGGGTATTTAGCAGAAACACTTTGAACAAATAACTACATAGACATGAAAAATAGTCTTTACAACATAATATGAATTATGGGAAGTTAAACTTAAGCAAAACACTTGTTACTTGAATTTTCTTTTGCAACAATAATCTTTTTAGAGTTGTAAAATAATTGAAGAAATTTTCAAGTTGCATTTCTAAAATAAAAAGTAAATTGAAAAAAGTTATATACCAGAAATTTTGTTCATTTTCTTCAATGCTAGAATCACTCAACAAAAAATGCCAATCTAGACAAAGTATTCAAAAAATTGCACACTGATATGATAGCTGTCACAATCAAATATGATCATTTTGAATATAGTTAAAACTCATAGTGCCATTTGTTACAAAAATAGAATTAAGTATTTGTACATTTCACTACATGATTTCCAAAGGAAATGTTATTTTGAAATGTTTATTGAGTCTTGCTTTAAACAAATTGTTTCCTATATATCAGGAAAATGAAAAAGTAACCTTTCTAGAATATGTTGATATTTGAACATTGATAATAGGTTTAATTAGATAATACAAAATATTGATTGATAGTCACTTTTAATTAATCACTACAGTTGCCAAAATATGCCTTGGTATTAATGTAGGTGAATGGAAAAAGCTTGTTTCAGTAAAGTTAATTTGGATTCAGATATATTAGATAACTTTTCAAAACTAATTTAACAAACCACCTCTCAGATTTATCAAAATTGAATGAAGAGATATTATAACCCTTAGAGGAAAAATTTCTCAATAGTTTTGTAGATGGGTGTCTCAGTTTTTATTTTATTTTATGAATTTTGTCATTTTTGGTTCTGTATTTCTTTAGCTGTCTATATTTAATTATTTGGTGATTTGCATCTTCTCTCCCTTACTGCTAAAGTGCAGTGTATGTGCACTGTATTTTTAAAAGTATCATGACAACTGGAACCAAGCTGAAATATTTATTGTAATGAAAAAAATCTTTAAAAAATGAGGTAAATGGAAAATGCAGCAAAATTTGAAGAAAAGAAACTAAATTTTATCTTTTCTTTCTTTTTGTAAGATTTTTTGATAAACTGTTGAAACAAAATGTTTTGTTTTAATGATGTAAAAAGCATTTTCAATGTTTTTGAAAAAGTCAACTTTTCCATATTTGATAATACAATACTTTAAAGTATTTTCAGTAAAAAAAATTAATACTCTGCTTTATAATACATTTTGATCAATGAGCTTTTTAAATATTCTTTAAAAGATATTGAAACTTTTGATTTTAAAAGAAAAAACAATTTGATTAAAAAGGTGTCAATAATTTTTTTCTTATCAGTTTTAACTTATAAAAACAGAATTTTCTAGAATGCTGAGTATTTTAACTGTTAAAGAATTTCAAATATACACAAAGGGCACTCCTGTTTATTTCCATAGAAACTACAACAAACACAGGAAATAAAATAACATTTATGTATAGACCAAGTTTTCAAACTAGTAAAACCAAGAAGAAGAAGAAGAAGAATGCAATCCTTTCAGAAGAACAGCAGTGATACTATTTAATCTATAACTGGGGGGGGGATGAGGAGGTCTGAAAGTGAACATGGAAAGTTGTTATATATTCATATAATAAATATGCTTATATACACATGCATATACATGCAGAAAGAATCACAACGACACAATGATAAAGGACAAACGAAGACTTCTTTAGAAAAATATGTACCTCTCACTTTATTGTAAGGGTTCGAAAAGGGTTACTCAGGGTTTTACTGTGAGAGGGAGTTGGAGACCGAACAGAACTGCAATATATTGACTCCCACTCTTATGGCCGTCAGCGTTGTGTCTTTTTTGTTCTCCTGATGCTCAACCGGAGGGCGAGGGGCTCACTCTGCTGGCTTTCTCTACTACATCTTATCAGTAACTTCTCTGGACCCCAACTCATCAGGGGCCCCAAGGGCCCCTTCGGCCTGGTGTGGCTTTCCTTACCACATCTCGTCTTTAATGCTGTCCGATCTCTAACTCCAACTGTCTGACTTCCTGTCTTGACAGAGTTATATAATAGTTCAATGCCCACTCAATCGCCCACTCAATCTTTAGAATGGCATGTTTGATCGTCATCAAGCGGAAATAACTATCATGCAGTTCAGAGGTCACTCTCTTCCAGTGCATCAGTCTATGAGTGTATCATGGGATTTTTACCTTGTCCCATTTCATCAGCCAAATCCGCCCATGCGATCTCTTTCGATTACTGGCCATTGGAATGTGTCACTTCCCTCCAGTGCATCACTTTAGAATGGCATGTTTGCCCGGGCTGAAGGTCAACATACAACAAAGTGACTGGAGTTCAAATTGGTTTACTTAGAGGCACCAGTCCAGCACTTTTGCCATTATGTCATGGAGACCCCCTCACACAATAAAAGATGTAGTATAGTATTATTGAATAAGTACTTTTGACATTTAAGTCTAACCTATCAGGAAGATCTAAAAAAAAAGCCTTAAATTAAAACTTTGAGCTGAGTGAGGTGCTTTTCATTTTGTAAATTGATAGCTGTGTTGAAGGTAGCTTGTCACTGATATGACTGTCACCAATACTGAAAGACATGACCCACCACCTAACTGTGCTCACATCTACTTTTTGATTTCTGTAAATGTTCAGCAAGGACCAATGAAAAATTCAATGACAGCTGTTTGCTTTCATGACCAATACTATTTTGCTAGACTGCTGCTTAACTTCTGTCAGCAACAAATCAAATAAAATTATGGATTATCAGTTGGTTGGTTCACTAACTACTTTCATTTCATCTCTGATATTGTGGGATGTGGAGGTGCCTGTGGTGTAATGGTTATCGTCATAGGAAATGGACACGGTGACTGATTGCATTTCAAATAGCACTAATACCCTTGGGAAAGGTATGAATCCAATCCCTCCAGCTATGAGTTAATAGTAGGGCAGACTAGCTTCTTCAGCCTTGGTGAGGCAACTAGTCTAAGAGAAGGAAAACTCTGAATTCAAACCTGTTAAACTCCACTTAAAAATTGACCTTGTGTCATATCCTGTCTGAGCGGAGGGGTTGGTAAATATGGATATTGTGGGATGATATCACAAAATAGGAGGTACTACATTCAGAGATCCTTTCATGAGCACAGAATCTTAGCTTTTGTTCTTCAATGGCTAAATGTATGACTAGTGGTGGTAACTATGTGAAAAACGGTGTTTTGTTGCTGAAAACTTGTTCTATCCATTAGTTTTATTCTGCTCCTTACTTGTAGTTTCTGTGGAAAGAAGAGGGAGGCTTTAGTTTCAGAGTGTCTTATAAAGAATTAAAGAGTTGTATATTGTTTTTGCTTTTTTTAAATTAAAAAAGCTGGTATTAATGCATTTTAAAAAATGTTCACTATGTCTACATATTTTAATGTCTTAATTTTCTCTATAATATTGAACAAAATAAAGAAAATTTGAACAAAATATTCTGAAAAATAGATTTATTTGTACATCAGATTAGAATTATTTGTTAATTTTATTGGAATTATGCTTACAAACTTGATCACACTTATGTAATTCCAGCTTGTATGGCTGACTAATAAATTCTCAAGTCAAAGCTAAACTATTAGTACATTCATTTTTAAGTCATTTTAAACAACTTTAGAAACAAAGGTAATAAAACTTGAATATATATATATATATATATATATATATATATATATATATATAATATATATATATAATCATTATTATTATTATTATTATTATTTACTCCTTGAGAGTTTTTCACATCAGTTTTAGCAGATGCTTTTTATTATTATTAGTTAATACCATGATAAAATTTATGAATATATTTGAATTTCTACAAGTTGATTCTTTTTTTAAAATGACCTAAATGATATATTCACGCATATTTACAAATTAGTAATATCTAATACATATATTTGAATTCTATTATTAAAACTTTATTAATTTTCTAAATTTTTAAATTCTATAATTTTCTCAATTTTTCATTTCTAAAAATCTTAATTTTTCTTAATTTTTCAAGTTATTTTATGTTAAAATAAGGCTTGTTTGTTTTAACTGGCAGATGAACATTCCTCATCCTACAATAACTTCTTGTGCCATAGAAAACTGTGTGTGTGTGTGTGTGTGTGTGTGTGTGTGTGTGTGTGTGTGTTAGATTATTTTGAAAACAATAAAACTAATTACTGATTTTAAAATCATTCATTATTTTCAAAACAATCTATCATTTATATACAATATATATAGTAGTAAGTTGGTGACTGTAGTTGAGGGCGACCCGAAGGCTCCCTTTTCAGTAGCTACTACACCAAGGTGTAGGGGAGGGTGCTACTCCTTTCCCTGGATTGCTCCACTTTACTCTTGATACGTACCTTATGATGTTGAGCATTAAGCAAGGAGGTGTCAAGTACCATTTTTAAAGTCTTTGGTATGACTCCACCTGTGATTGAATCCCGGTCTCCCAGACCATTGGCAAACACTCTACCCACTAGACCAATGAGCTAGTTACAATATATATATATATATATATATATATATATAAATTCTCCATGAAATCTGATGACCTAGGATGAAAAAGACAGTTTAGAAACTCAGATTGGCATATTTCACTTGAGAATGTAAATGAATTTATAACTAAATATGTATTTACATTAAACTAATATTAAACTAATATTTTATGTTGAGCATATGAATACTGAGTTCAATGTTTTTCTTTTTTAATCTTAGAGATTTTAAAGACATAAAATTGACTGATGTATTTAAAATTTAAGCAAGAAAAAAGATTTAATTAAGTATTCATACAGTCGACATAATTTTCTTTTCATCTCTTTAGTATAAATCCATTTTTGGTCATAAATTCATTTTCATTTTGATGATGCTCAACCTTTAACAAAACATGTCAACCTGATTATCTAAACCATGTTTTTTCTTTTTCAAAGAAAAGTGTGTGTGTGTGTGTGTGTGTGTGTGTGTGTGTGTGTGTGTGTATGTGTGTGTTTAATGATTAATTTTCTGCATCTTTTCAAGCTTTAAATATTTCATGGAAATTTTGGAATTTGTTTATTTGCTATATATACTTTTAATATATGATGCATCACTATATTGTAATGAAGGAAAGTTTGATAAAATTTCTTTAATAAATACTTTTCTATGATATCACAGGTTCCAGACTTTTAACATCTAGTAAATATATAAAAGGACATTTCTTTTCAATGGGGGAAATAACTTGATTTTATTTTGATTAAAAATGATAAGTTATAATATAATAAATAAGCAGTACAAGATGGTGAGTTTTTAATATGATGAACACAATATTTGTAGTTTGAAGAAAACATTTTCACTCACAAAGTAATTATACAATGATATTAAAACCTGTAAAATAAAATTTAGTAAATATCATTGGATCTATACTATAATGATCTGATTTTTGTATGTATGTGTATAATATAGCAAAAATGACTTATGGTAACTAGATTTTTATTAGCACAACTGTGGTAAATGATCTAGTTTAGAGATTAAAGCAATTTTCTGACCATTTTGTCACTTGATATTTTGTAAAAAAATGTATCTCATAGATTGATAAGACTGGTATTATATTACTTTTTCAGGGAGATAACAAGTATTTTCCCAGAATTCTTTATCTAATTACTCATTCATTTGCAGTAAAGTATAAGATAAATTCTATAAATAGGTAAAATGCTTGGAAGAGACAAATTTGTAACTTTAATTATAAGTATTAGGAGTTTGCAGTTTTACTTACTTTAGATTTGTAATTTCTCAATGAAGATAACTATTAAATGCTGATTATAGAATACTTCCCTTTATGTGCAATTTATTATATTATAAGTTCTATAAGTAGGATACAATATAAAAGCTATCAAAGATGGCCTTTAAGTGGGTATCTGTAATGATCCAATTTTTGTATGCATGTTAACATAACATGACAAAAATATTTTTTGTTTGTGCAGTAGCATTAAAATGATTTAACCTAGAAAATTAAATTATTCTCAGTTCAATAAATCAATAATAAGAGCACAGACTCCATTCTTGTTCATTCTGATCATTGTAATTTCTCAAGAGATATAGTTATTAAATATTAACTATTGACTGCTTTGTTTTATTTATTTATATGCAAACAAATGATTATATAAAGCCAGTTAATAGAATGTGACTTTATATCATGGTTGATAAACTGATTTGATAATGTTTTTCTTTGTGCAATGTTTATGACTAAATAATGAATGCATTTAAATCATATTTTATAATTCATTAAACTCTGAATTTAACATTATCTATAAGAAAATTCATTAACATACCTTAATATTTTTCAGACAATTAGATTTCTTCATACCTTTGATGTTGTCGACACATTTCAGCTAATCCATTGTACAGCGTTCTTCAGTTATATTATCAATATGAAAAGAGAGGGTCTTTTCCCCAGTGTAAAACAAAAAAGAAAAATGTTAGCAAATAGAATTTTAAAAGTCCATATAAGCAGCAATGTTTATAATATCAGTTATTCTATTTTTAAATTTTTATTTTTTGCTTTATACTGTGAAAAAGAGACCTTTTCTTTCAATATGGACAATATTAAAGAGGAAGGCTTTAGAAGGAAATAGATCAACTGAAAACTTGTATTGACAATATTAAAAACACAAAGAAGAGATTCAATTGACTGGGAAAAGAAGTTGGACTCAAAATTAACATATTAAATTGATATTATATTAACATCAATATATAATTAATAATAATATGCAAAATCAGATCAAATGTATGTTAAACTCATATTTTATCCTTCAAACAAACTGTTGAAATGTATATTATTGATTTTTTCTCTTCACAAAATAGATTGATGCATATGTCATAGATATATGCATGAACATAGAATCCCTTATTTTTGTCTTTTGAAAAGCAACAAACATTTAGTAATTTTCATTATGCAATCATTGCTTACTAATTTTGATAAGTATAAATGCAAAAATAAAAAAGATGTTATTTGCTGTTACTTCAACATTAGAGATTAATTTACTGTATAATTTCGCCATCTTCTAAATAGACAACAATATTTTTACCGGACCAACCAGCAAAATTTTCATGCTCACAATTTTTTTTATCAAACTAAAACTATTTTGTAAAATATTTCAAATGACTAAAATATATTTAAAATACTTAGATTTAACAATTTTTAATAATAGCAGTGTTCAATATTTTTGAAAATATACAAAAAATAAGTAAATTTAAATGTTTTTGTAGTCATCAAATTTTTGTCATTTCTTGAGAGGGAGAAGAAATCAAATTAATGACAACAAAAAGATAATTTTGTTCTTTGGCTACTGAATGTTTTTACCTAATTCAATTTATTTTATTTTTTCATCATTGATTTGATATATAGATACCCTCGATTATCAAATGGGTTTACATTGTATAGTAAAATAATGCAAGTCTGAAAAAGTGAAGAAATATCGGTGCTAAACAAAAATTTGGGGCTTTTTTCTTTCTAGCAACAGAAAAAAATCTATATACTTTTTAAAATAGGTTGTGAATTTCCTAGTGAAAATTTTTAGATATTGTCCAAGTTATTCTTGGAGTTTAAAATCATTCATGATTTAATTTTTAATAATGATGATTAATGTAATCTTGACATTAATTTTTGTGAATAATCTGAAAAGATAATTAATTTTTACTTGATTAAAAAGTATTCCATGTTCAAACTGAGTATACTTTTGTAAAATGATCTGCGTTGAACATATATCCAAGTAGAAAATACTCTTTCAATGAATGACAGGGCAACATTTTAAAGGTTCAAAATACAGATGTCTTTTAATCAAGTATGATAAATTAGGTTGGTTTTGTATCATTGATGATACATATTCCAATCCATCATTGCTTAGCATTACATTTGATCTGATATGATATAAAATATATAATATAAAATTTCATTCACAGGTCACAGTGGTCTTTTTCCTTCCTATATAAATTTGACAACATAAACATTTTTCAAAGGCGTCTTAAAAGTCACTGGCAAAATGCATGAGCTTTGAAATTTTCTTTGATCATGAAAAAAAAAAAAAATCAGGCTCTCAAAATCAATCATCTTCATGTATGACCATACACTTTTGTTGCATGGATATTTTGAGAAATATAGTGTACATATACGAGAATATCAATGTTGTTCCATTTGTTGTTTTGATATGAGCATGTAGATGTTTTCTGTATTTATGTTATCCAGTCAGTGAAAAATGAGAATTCTCTTGTGCAGTCAAAGGTTTGAGACAAACTGAATTTAATGAGAAAGCTTTCATTTGTCTGTCAGGAGTATTGGAGAATAGAGAGAAAATCAAGAACTATCTACAGAATGTGCTTCTGGTTTGTGTATATGTGTGTATGTGTCTAAATATTTATCTATATGCACATATACCTAAACAAATAAATATACAAATTCATGTGGAAGTACATATGTGGGTAAATATGTATCTATATATACATGTGTATGTGTGTATATATATATATATATAGTCATCCACAGACAGACTGTTTCATTCTATCAGAACTCTTCAGTGTGGCTAGACACGCAGGATGCTCGAAGCCGGAATCGAAACCCGTCAAAATTTACGATAGACTAAGGCTTCAGACCACACGGCCACAAGCGGACTACGTTGGCTAAGGGAATTTTTAGGTATTTTATATTTAGCAAACAGCAGCAGCAGCCTTTGTTTACATTTTTTCATACCCTACCGGCTACCAGAGAGCTCAATTCTTTCGAAGAGCCTTTTTATATATATATATATATATATATATATTTCTTATTAAAAATAATTTTTTATCATATTTACTAACCCCTCCGCTCGGGCAGGATATGACAACAGGGTCAATTTTTTAAGCGGAGTTTAACAGGTTTGAATTCAGAGTTTTCCTTCTCCTAGACTAGTTACCTCACCAAGGCTGAAGAACCTAGTCTGTCCTACTATTTACCCATAGCTGGAGGGAGAATAATTGGATTCATACCTTTCCCAAGGGTATTAGTGCTATGTGAAATGCAATCAGTCTCATCCAGGATTTTTTATTCAGGTGTGTGTGTGTGTGTGTGTGTGTGTGTCACTCTCCCTTTCTACAGCCCCAGCCAACTGGGCTGGAGAATATACTGGCTGCATTTCTGAGAGGGGTAAGACAACCCAACAAGTGTCCTGGATATGACACTAAACTGCATCTGATTTTTGGAGAATGAGGAGTACCCTTTCAGCACCATTACTTTCTGGTCCACTCTGACTCGGAGTGGAAGTACCTGATAGGGTCGCATCTATGGGTCAAATAGGACAGTTTGATCATTTAACTGTGTGCAAACAAATAATTGTTAAATTGAATTGTTAGTGTTATATTGCAATTACTTGGAACCATTTGACTGTGTGCAAATGAATGAATAGCATTGAATAAAATTATTTGGGTTAAATAGCAATTCTCAAAAATATATATAACTGTTTGCGAATAAATGAGCTCTAACTTTTTAAAAATGGAATTACCTGCAAACTATTCACTTGCAAACCATTTGACTGTGTGCAAACAAATGACTGATGTTAAGTTAAATTTTTACTGTTACATAGCAATACTTAAAACCATTTATCTGTGTGCAAACAAATGATTAATATTAAATAGAATTATTAGTGTTAGAGAGAAAAATCATTTACCTGTTTGCAAACAAATGAGCTTTGGCTTATTTAAAAAGGTTATCTACAAAATATGCATTTAAGAAACATATATATCTTATATATATATTTATAAACAGGATTTGGCATTAAATACCCAACAAGAATTGATATGCCATAAACCCAACTAACCTATCCTCTCTCTCTCTCTCTCTTTCTCTCTCTCTCTCCCCATATATATATATGTATATATGTATAATGAGTAAGATATACAACTGGCATAAAGTTAACCAGGTTTCGATCCTACCTTGAAGCATCTTGTGTATCTAGTCACACTGATGAGTTGTGATACAATAAAATAGTCTGTGGATGACAATATACATATATATATAGAGAGAGAGAAAGAGGGGAGAGAGAGAGAGAGAGAAAGAAAGAGAGAGAAAGTGAAAAATGAAGAAAAGTGTAAAGCTGTACAAAAACTAGGACCTTGCTAGAGAACTAAAAAGTTATGGAACATGAAGGCAATGATAATATCATTTGTAGATAGTACCTTTTGAATGAATCTACTGTAATTAAAAAAAGACCGTGTATGTGTGTATATTTATATTTTCGATGAAAAAGTCTGCTGCATACATGTAGATTCCTTCTTAAAATCTAATGTAAATGATAAAGAATATTTTAAGACATTCAAGAAAGTATTTTTGGAAAAGAAATATTGATGAATAAATTCAAAACAGTTGGGATATATTTTTATAATGATTTTCTCAAACATTTTTTCATTATTTTCTTTTATACTATTAATTGATTAAATATATTCAATTTTTGAGAAACTTTACTTCTGACATGTGCATTAAAAAATGCTCACCTATCTAATACTCCTGACAATTTCTCTAAAAAAATACTAAAAAACAATAAAAATAAAATAGATTAATTTATGAAACTAAGATTTTGATTCCAAATTTATGGTTATTCAAAAATGTTTTTACTTAATTCATTTGTATACAAAATTGTTTGACTCCAAATTCATAATCTTTAGAAATTTGGTCATTAAGAACAAAATAAATAAATAAAATGTCTTTATTAATAAAAAATTCACACCTTTTGCTGAGAGTATTCTCAAGTTTTCACTTCTTAATGTATTTATTTCATGCATATTGTATATTCTTTGTGAATTATAATAAGTAAAAATACAACAACACATCTCTATAAATTCTTAAATGTATCAATTTTTATACTTATGGAAAAATCTGTGGTTTATTATGTACTTTTATTTGAATATTATTTACTTTGGAATCTTTTAATTGTCAATCTTTTCTGCTTTTCCCTTTTTGTAGATTTAGTCGCAGAAATTCCATCGCAGGATTTCAGATTTTTGCCGGTGTTTCCTTGATATCACTGGCCATATTGAAAGGAATTGGAGGTGAGTTCAAATAATGGGTATATATTTACGTGCAACTTTTATATTTATAATAATTCTTTTAATCACCAATAAATTTCATGCATTAAATGTAACAACTAATTAGAGACAGAAGCATTTTATCTAGAAACAACTTTTCTACTTATAAAAAGTGATAGTAACAAGATAAAACATTCAACTTTGAATGAAAAAAAATGACATCCACTGCTTTTCAGTTCTTCATAGGTACTTTTGACCTGAGTAACAATGGTCCATTAATAATAAAAAGAGTATGTATACATATATAAATATGGAGAAAGATGTTTCTCTCTCTCTCTCTCTCTCTCTCTCTCTCCTTATATATATATATATATATATATAAAAAAAGTCCTGTTGGATTTTTGACATGACCACTCTGAGGGTACTTTTTTAATACTTACAGTAAAATAACAATTGGTTCTTACATTCAGATCTTTTTCTTTCTTAGCAGATTATTTAATATCAGAGAGAGTAAATTTTTAATTGATTTTACTCTTGTAAAATAAATTTATATAAGATACTGTAAGCTGTTTCAATTTAAAAAGAACTCTTGTGGTTTGTGGTGGTTTGTGGTTTCTTTGTTTAATGGCATATCAACTCTTTGTAGGTTATTTAATGCCAAAGCCATTCTCCTAGAAGAACAGTAGTGGTACTATTTAACCCATAGCTGGGAGGATAAGGGGGTTCATACCTTTCCCAAGGGTATTTGCCCGAAAGTGAACGTAATAGTGCGACTGGAGTACGAACTTGCGTACGACGATTCCGCAGTCCATCGCTTTAACCATTACACCACGAGGACACCCCCCAAAAAAGAACTCTTCATCAATGGAAGAGGTAATAAATATTTCAATGGAAATGAAACTTTCATGATGCCAAAGATGGTTTGATAGATTTTCAATTGGGAAATTTTTCTCTCAAAGATTCCCCTTGATCTGAATTAACAAGTTCTGTCAATCTTCTGCAAGGGATTAAAAATTTGCCAAATAGGGTTGTGTTATCAATAATGAGAGGAAATATCTTGATTTAATATATCAATTAAGACCAAAGAAATATTGGTTTCTTTTTAATCTTTAAATGCAACTGGACTTTCTTTCTGACCTAATATACGTATGTATATCAGTTCAGTCCATTATTTGATCTTGCTTTGAGGCAGTTGACTTCTATCATTTCCAATTTTCCTTACACACTAGGAATTCATTATTTTTCACCATTGTCAATTTCAAGAATGTCAAGATAGTTCTTAGCCAGTCTTCTCAGGATCTTTTTCCTGTTCTGATTCCTATTGAATTGTTTTGTGTACCGGACATTGGCATAATGGTTAGAGTGTTCACCAATGGCCCAGGAGACCTGGGTTCAATCCCAAGTTGAGTCATACCAAAGACTCAAAAAAAGGGTACTTGATGACTCCTTGCTTAAGACAGCAATATAAGGTACATATCAAGGGTAAAGTGGAGCAATCCAGGGAAAGGAGAAGCACCCTTCCCTAAAACTTTGGTGTAGTAGCTATTGAAAAGGGAGCCTTTGGGTCGCCCTCAACAATGATCACCAACTTTACTGACTTACTTATCCTTGCTTCAATACTAGTGTCCTGTAAATTGTTTTCTTCTTGCCTTAATCATATTCAAAACAAGTGACAAGTTTCTGCAGAGGTGCTTGTTCTTTTGATGTTGCCTCTATCATGTTTGATCTTTCAGGGCATTAAGAATATACTACACTGTTTGCCAGTCATAATTAAATATAATAACAATAAATTGACCTCTGTTAATAAAAATCAACAGATTGAATATTAAAAATTAAATAAAAAAATATGCATAAATATAGTAGAATTCAACAAGTTAGCAATTAACTCCCCTTTTATTGGGATAGAAATCATACTCAATTTCAGAAACTAATGTAAAAGGATGGATTTTTCACCACTTATGAAGTTTTGTACCAGAGGTTCATTAATTTGTTGTTCACATCAAGATATACTATTTCTTTGTTCCTGGTGTTGAGTTGATGATGTTAATTTTGAAACTATCATAAAGTTTTCAATAGAAATCACATGAAGAAACAAATGAAAGGCAGTTATTATTATAATAGAAAAATTATGAAATGGACAGACAATATGATGAAAGATAATGTACATACAAGTTTACAGTATAGGCAAGAGTAAAACTGATTTACTTGTCAATAATGAGATATTGATCTCAAGATGAGTGTTAAACCCTAAAATACACAGAGGGGCCACAACCTATTTAAGAAAAAGCAAAAACTTTCCTTCACGTTATAGCGATGTGTGAAATGGTTAATTGTTTAGCGCTATATTTTTTAAGGCAACAAATGAATTACGAAACTTTGCTTTAACAACACACAACAACGAAAGTTCTTTATTTGCAGCTTTGAATATGGTTTGTTCTTGGTGCTGCAAGACTCGTGGTGTTTAGGCTTGTTGGATGTTTGAGACGAAATGGCTTAGCGAGATGTTGAGATGGCAGCGTGTTGTTGGACGTGTGAGGGAAGTATTCAAAGTCACCGTGTAGTTTCGTGTGTCGAGAGCGGAGTGACGCTCGGATCGACATAGTCAATTTTTGGGGTGACAAGAAGTGGTGCCTGTGGAAGGCATGCTGAATGTTTCTAATTTATGTTCAACTGGGATTCCTTGTAAAGAATCCATAAATTAGATGGTTCCCTCGTTGAGTGTCCATGTTGCTGCTGCTAGTGTTAAAGCCACAGTGAGATGTCCACACTGGGTGGCTTGTTTAGCTAAAAAGCATCGCTAAGCAGGGACGACCAGAGGCACGTCTGTTCTGGTCGCCGCCTCAAGCTGAAGAGCGTGGTTTTGGCTGCTCACCCGTTTTGCTAGCTGGAAATGAAGGTCCGGGCTGAATAGGATAAGTCATCCTGATTGGGTGAAATTCAGTGTTGAATTAAATTGCGTGCCAAACCAAAATACGAGATTTTCCTCTTCTCTACAACGTATACTTATATAATAATGTATCTATCCTGTAAAAAGCAATATTTTGTGCCAAAATTCTCCAGCAACTTAAAAAATTTTATTGCTTTTTTTATGCTATTATACTTTGTGATTGGTCATTAAAAACCTATTTAAAATGAAACTTGGAAAAAGATTTACAAACTGTGCAAGTCTCATTGCTTAGTGGAAAAGACATAAAATTTTATTTTTGACACAGTAAAAATTAGATTTGAGTTTGAAGGGTATGAAAATGTTTTGAGTGAAAAGTAGCAGTAAACTTTTGAGGTTACAATTGAGAGAGGAAGTACTTACTTTAGACTGGTCCTAGATTAGCCTTTTGGTATGAATATTCATAATTTTCCTTGTTTGGGATTTGTACCTGTGGAAATAAACAATTCAAAAGGCATAAAATGAAAAGATGCAGGAAATATGAATTTTGTTTGGTTTGGTTTCTTTGTTTAATGGCATAGCAACCTTTATAGGTTATTTAATGCCAAAGCTTTTCTAGAAGAACAGTAGTGGTGCTATTTAACCCATAACTGGGAGGATAAGGGGGTTCATACCTTTCCCAAGGGTATTTTGCCCAAAAGTGAACGTAATAGCGCGACTGGAGTACGAACTCACATGCTACGATTCCGCAGTCCATCGCTTTAACCATTACACCACGAGGACACCCCCTATGAATTTAGTGAATGAATACAGGTTATATTTTAGAAGAATTTTTTAAATTATGCTTTTTATTGTTCTAAGAAAAGTTCTTATTAAGCATGAGCTTTTCACTCAAGTCTTTGATGTGAAATATAAAATAATTTTGAATGTCTGAAATGTTCATTTTGTTGTGAATGTCCATAAGTTAGGTAAATAAAGTTGGTGACTGTAGTTGAGGGCGACCAGAAGGCTCCCTTTTCAGTTGCTACTACACTAAGGTGTAGGGAAGGGTACTACTCCTTTCCCTGGATTGCCCTACTTTACCTTGATACATACCTTTATTGCTGAGTGTTAAGCAAGGAGATATCAAGTACCATTTTTAAAGTCTTTGGTATGACACGACCTGGGATTGAAGCCAGGTCTCCCGGACCATTAGTGAACACTCTACCCACTTGTTCAATGAGCCGGTGAATGTCCATAATTGGCGTTTTATTTTGGTATTTGATGTAAGTCTATTTCTGAAGTAATTTGAGTTCTTTTTATATAACTGGTTGGATAGAAGAAAAAAAAAGATTTGTTTATTTTCTTTAGTGTTATCTTTTTTAAGGGCATAATCAGTAATTTTCTGCATGTGAGCTTTCTTGAGGCTTTGCAGGACAACATGAAAAAAAAAAAGAAAAAAAAAGAAAAAACCCATGAGTGTTACATGCTGTCATGAAAAACTAAGAGTGTGATTTCTTTTAATTACTTTATAATTTTTTTTTGTACCAAACCCTCTGGACGAGCAGAATGTGACACAAAGTCAATTTTTAAGTGGAGTTTAACAGGTTTCAATTCAGGGCTTTCCTTCTCCATTTCCACAATGATAATCCACTACCACCACTTCTATTGTATGTCTTTTATATGAATATGTTACCATTGTGAGAGTTCCACTGGTTAGGGTGGTAATCATCTAAATTTGTTTTTGATTTTATTTTATTTTGTTGTATAGTTTTAGCTTTTTGTTTTTTTGTTTTTTTTTTTACTATTCTCCATAAGTCTCCAACAAGGTAATTCTTTTGTTTCAGTTATGGAAATTTTTTGTGAATCACGTTGGAACTAAAATCAGAATGTGGCTCTTACTGATGAGCTTAACCATTCTTTCTTTGACTTATGTCACCTTCATATTCCATCAGAAATATAGAAGAATAAATGGCTGGAACTTTAGTTTACCAAACAAATTTGCTATTCATTTCAAAAGATTGTGGTGATTCCTTGGAAGAAACAGCATAGGCATGAGTGGATTTAAATGAGTAAGGGGCTATACAGGTCCTCAGACCCATCCTTATTTGGTGGAGGATCAGTTGCAGTGAATGGTCAGACCAAGTTTTGATGTTTCATGATACATGTATATCAGATGGCCATTGACCCCAATAAGAGGGTTCATCTACCCTTGACAAACTTTATTTTTAATTTTTCCTGTTAATTAGCTACCCTCCTCATCAGGTTGAGGAAGCCTGTTTAGTTGTTGATCACTCAACTATGCAACAGGTAACATCATTAGTTGTTGATCACTCAACCGTGCAACAGGTAACATCATTAGTTGTTGATCACTCAACCGTGCAACAGGTAACATCATTAGTTGCTGATCACTCAACCATGCAACAGGTAACATCATTAGTTGTTGATCACTCAACCGTGCAACAGGTAACATCATTAGTTGCTGATCACTCAACCATGCAACAGGTAACATCATTAGTTGCTGATCACTCAACCATGCAACAGGTAACATTGGCTTACATGATATCCATAGCTTTCTTTGAGCAACCTGACAAGGTGGGGAGAGGATCTTACTCCTCTGCAGGAGCTGGAATATTCTAAACCTCACTAACAGAGTTGTATTTCAGTTTTAAATTTGGAGAATAGATGTAAATTGATTCTGACTAATTTTTGTGCTTTTTTTTCCAGAGGAGACAAAAACAATAAGAACTCTGACAATCATTTTTACTCTTCTTGGAATGTTGGGAGCCAGTGGTGCATTTTCAGGAGTTTGGTTATACACTCCAGAGATCTACCCAACAAATTTGAGGTAAGTCTTTTCTGGATCTAGTTGTTCAGTGTCACATGATTGTACCATAATGAATAAAAAATGTTGCTGTTGTTGTTGTTGTTGTTATTATTATTTTTATTATTTTTACTCCTTGAGAGCTTTTCACATCAGCATCAGCTGATGGTCTTATTATTATAATTATTATTATCATTTCATTCCCTGTGAGATTTTCCCACAAGTTTTAATGTTTTTTTTTTTACTGGAGTCTGAAAGACAGTAAGTCTCTTGAGGTCTCCAGGGTTCTTCCAAATATTTCAGTCAATCTTAACAATGCTGTGATCTGTATAGTCTTGATTCTCCCTCTGATTTTTAATTCTGCCATTCTCCTTTCCAAGCCTTTGGGAACTATTCCAAATATGCTAACCACAATTGGTATCATCATTATTATCATACAAAGTGTTTCAAAAAGAAAAAAAAAACATCTTTTTTATGACTTGCATTTAAAGTATTTAAAATCTAAAAACTATTTATATAGAAAATGCAGAATAGCTTTCTAAGAGACTATGGATGAGCAAGTTAAGTGTTTAGACTCAACATTGAGAACTTTAGTAGTTAACAAAGATGGCTGATCTGAATTTCATCAATTCTGTTCACTTTCAATCTCACAAAATTCATCAGTTGAATGTAAATTATGGTTAACTTGTTGGAAAATGTAAACAGGGAAAATTTCATATTAAAATTTGTCTCTAACACATTTGTAAGATTTATATGTGAAATACAAGGGTCTTTCAATAAATAAGGTGAATTTTGCCCAAGGAGTAGGTTATATGAAGCAGTTTAATGTTACACTCTTTTCAAAGAAATCAATAGTGATGGGTTGTTCTTTCATGTCTCAGAAAACTGTCAGCATGACCTTCTTTACTGACCATTACACCCAAAACTTTTCTTTACAAGTGAGTCAGTGTTTTTCCAGTCCACGGACTGTTTTTTCAACTCAGGCTTGTCATGACTAACCAATATTTAGCCCATTTGTAACAAATTTTTTATTAAAGCATGTTTTTTTTTTGTATACATCATAAATATAATTTATTCTTATGTAAATTTCACATGGTTTGTGCTTCTCAGTCAGCAAAAATTTGATGACATACTTCTGTTCAAGTCTAGAGCATTTCATTTGATTTGCTGCCATTTTGAATTGCCTCAAAAGAAATATTTTTATGAGATAAAAATAATTTTTGCTATAGACTAAATCCAAACAATGCAGAGATTATATTTACAGAAAAAATTAAAAAAAAACTTTTTTTTTGCTTTTTTCAAAAAAATTCCCCTTATTTATTGAATGATCCTTGTACATTCTTCTGTGGAAAATAAAAGCATAAAGGAATGGAAATTAGAATGAGGCTATCACATGATGCAGTCATTTTACCTGTTAAATACTGTTTTCTCATAGTATGATGTTGCCATTGACTAATATAACATTTCTGTGTGTATTAGATATTATCTTTTAGATTGTATTCTTTATACAACATCCAGTATACTGAAAGTCATTTGGTACAATAACCAAAATATAGCCATATCTATAACAACTAAGATGAAACTGCAAGTCTGAATACAATGAATCAAATTTACTATTTACTATTTTAGTTGTGTAGTGTAATGGTTTGATAGCTTGACTAGCAAGTCATTGCTCATGGATATGATTTCCATGGGATGTTCTTTACATCTGGCCTGTTTTAGACTAAAATAATCTCAGTAAATGGCCTCTATTTTAGTGATATGAAAATCCTGGGTAAAAGAATTCTCTCTAGATTAATAGCAAATGTTAAAGAATGTGTATTCTCTGTGGCTACATGAAGTAATTAGTAAGGGGATATGTAGCATCTTTAGTTGTAGTCAGCAGTTTGAAGGAGTGACTAGTGAAAAGAATGTGATTTTTGTGAAAGTGACCATTGAGAATGGTAGTAGTAAGATTTGTTAGTGAGATTGGTCTGGTTCATATATCAATTCTAGGTGATGGAGTGGTTTGCATGTTTATATGATTGATTGGTTGACTAATTGATTGATTTTTATGGCATATCAACCTACCTAGGATTATTTTGTACTTAGAGGTTGAGTAATTACATTAATTGTATGCTCATATTTATATTTTGTATATAGCTGTTTCTTTTTTTTTGCACATAGTCCTATTAAATACAAATAATTTCAAAACAGATCTATTTGACCCACAGATAGGACTCTAGTAAGTATAACCACTCCAGCTCAGAGTGGACCTGGGATTAATGGCAATGAATGGGTTCAAAACTCTCCAGATCTCCAAAACTGGAGTCTCAATACCAGATATAGTTTATTGTTGTACCCAGGACACTCATTTGGAGAGGGTGATCTTACTCTTCAGCAGAGAATAGAAGAAGTATATTCTAAGTGTCACTCACAGAGCATTTAAATGTTAATAGAAAGTTAGTGAAAGAAAATGTTGAGTGCAAGACAACATATATAAAGAGTAGAGCAAAAAGTTAATGGGAAGATAAATAACATTTAATAGATAAAATTAAAAAGAAAAATTAACTACATTTCACAAAACAAATATGTATATATGAACCAACAGTTATAAAAAGAAAAATTATACAAGAAGGCCAGCTAAATGTTATATGTGAATCATGGGAGTGAAAGAAATTTGAAGGTCTTCATTGGTGAGTTGTGGCTATATTGTTGTTCTTCATTTGATCAATGAAGAATGACTTCCTGGTTTCACTCATCACATGATGAAAATTGAGGCTATGGTCTGAGTATGTTACTCCCTAAATATCTAATGTGCAAATCTAGCTACAGTTTTCCAGCAAACAAATTTTGACTCAGAAATTTGAGTTTGCTTTTTTATTCAACTCATGTAAGTTGATTTCAGTCACCAAATATCTAAAAATTGGTGAAATTCTCTGTATTTACTCTTGTGGCTTTATACAATTCACACTTTGTTGACTTACATTCATGATTATATTCATTGCTGTCTAAAAGGCAATACACTGTGAAATTCAAATAACAATTCAGAAGTTCCTCTTGAGTTCATTTTTTTCTTTTTAAAACATCATCATTATCATCATCATCAAGGCAGGCCAACAACATGGATTCACTTGATTTTCTTTCACCATTTATCCCTATTAGTATTCTCTCTTAGCAAGTCCTCTAGACGAGATCCAGTGTCTGCACAGAGCTGATGAATGTAAGTTTTTGCTGGTCAACCAGCATTGATATGTCCATCTGTAATAGTCCATTGGAGAATTTGCATATGAGTTTGTCCTTATTTCTCTAGCAGTTCCTAGTATGTTTTGCTTCTCTTACTCAGATGGTTTGTGAGATGGGAGGTAAGTGGGCATACAGCTGCTGTTTTTAGTACACTATTTCCAGGATCTAGTCAAAACAGTCTGCTTTTGTAGTTCCCATCTAGTTTTTTCTTAGGGTCCAAGCCGTGTAACCATACAGCAGAAGAATTCTCATTTTATTTGATCTGAAAGATGAGATTTCCATTTGGTCATTAACCTGTCAATTGTAGTCCATATCTTTTCTATGCATATGTTAACATTGGTTTTCAGTCATGATTCTTTTTAAAATACCAATAATATTATACTTATCTGGGCAAAAAAGTATTGTTAAAAGAGGTGTAAATAAACCATGCCAAAATTTAATCATGTCATAACATGTGTTTAGCAATGTTATATGAATTAAAAGTTTTGGTTCTTTCCAAATTTGCGTTGGCAAGGATCTAGTGACACTTTGTAAAATTATATACAGTTCGCTTTTTGTTAGATATATTGTATATTATAAAGGAGCAATTAATAGTAAGGTTGTGTCTCATAGGGAACTCTATGTAACTTATACTAAACTTGTGTTTCTCTAAGAAATCTCTCCCTTTCTGTGGATGTGTGTGCATGCATTCATCTGTGTGTATGTGTGTGTGTATGAGTGTGTGTTGAGCTCTGTTAAGATTCACCATAAATGTAACAATTTTTTCAGTTATTGTTGACATGACAAAGAAAGAGTGGTTTAATACACACACATATACACATGCATATAATGAACAAGTTGATTTCATCACATTATTTGTTTCTCAGTTTACCGCGATATATTTTGCTTAGATGAAAGTGTTGTGTCTGTGTGTCTTGTTTAACATCAAAGTATATTTTCTGTGTGTCCTGTTTAACATCAAAGTATATTGTCTGTGTGTCCTGCCAAGAATCAAAGTATAGTGTCTTTATACCCTGCCTAGGAACAAAGTGTAGTGCCTGCATACCCTGCCTCGGATCAAAGAGTAGTATCTGTGTCCTGTCTTATATCAAAGTATATTATCTGTGAGTCCTGCCAGGAATCAAAGTGTAGTATCTGTGTGTTCTGCCCAGGAACAAAGTGTAGTGTCTGCATACCCTGCCTTGGATCAAAGAGTAGTATCTGTGTCCTGTCTTATATCAAAGTATATTATCTGTGAGTCCTGCCAGGAATCAAAGTGTAGTATTTGTGTGTTCAATCTAAGAACAAAGTATAGCATCTGCATGTTCTGCCTTGCTTCAAAGTATAGTGTCTTTGTACTCTGCCTAGGATCAAAGTGTAGTGTCTGTGTCCTGCTTAGCAGAGAAGTATATTGTCTGTATACTCTACTAGGACAAAAAATATTGTGTTTTTGTACACTGCCTAAGATTAAAGTGTAGTGTTTGTGCGTCCTGCCAAGGAACAAAGTGTAGATTTGAGTATACTGCTAAGGTCCAAGTGTAGTGTCTATTTATCTAACCTAGCATCAAAATATAGTGTCTGTATGCCCAACCTAGGATTAAAGTGGAGTGTCTGTGTGTCCTGTCTAGGAACAAATTGTATTGTCTTTGTGTGCCTTACCTAGCATCAAAGTATGTTGTCTGTGTGTCCTGCTGAGTATATAGCGTCTTTGTGTGCTGCCAAGGATGGAAATATAGTGTCTGTGTATCCTTAATGTTAAAGAATAGTGTCTGTATGTCCTGCCGAGGTTCAAAGCATAATGTCTTATGCTCTGCCTAAGACCAAAGTCTACTATGTTTGGGATCTGTCTCAGATCAAAGTGTTGTGTCTGTGTGTCCTGCTTAGCATCAACATATAGTTTCTGTGTGTCCTGCTTATAATCAAAGTGTAGAGTCTGTGTGTCCAACCTAAGATCAAATAATAGTGTCTGTGTACCCTGCCTAGGATTAAAGTGAAATGTCTGTGTCCTGTCTAGGATCAATTTGTAGTTTCTGCAAGCTCTGTATGAAATAAAAATATTGTGCCCATTTGCAAAACTTAGGAACAAATTGTGTAATATAATGGCTGAGGGATTTCGGTTTCATGCCTTTGGGTTTAGTTAGGCTGAGAACCTTTCGGCACAGCACATGGGTTAGTTAGGTGCAACATTAACACAGGTGTTCAAGTGCACGCGCGGAGCAGACATATCACTCAGAGATGTCACAATAGCCCGAGATGGGAAACAGAGGCTAGCGAGTGTGAATGACGTCACGCACTGGAAGGGCACAGAGGATTTGGGGAGATTTTGAAAAAGTCAGTTAGTTAAGATGAGACCTGCCTCAGGGGAAGACGGTTGGCTTTCGCTTGCTCGCAGAGACCTTTGTGGCGGGTGCCACACAAGATGGGGGAGCAGAGGAAAAAGCCAGGATAGAAAGATTGTGCCTCTCTCTCCTTATGTTGAAGAACCTTTAAACTCAAAGTAATAAAAAGTTTCGTACCTGAACAAAGAAGTTGTGTTTTTCGTGTTTCAAGATTCCTATGTTCTGTGTTATATATATATATGAACATTATATGCCCATTTCGCATATTCATATATATGGCTATGGTACAATTGTAATGTCTGTGTACCCAACCTAGCATTAAAATGTAGTGTCTGTGTACTCTGTCAAGGATTAAAGTGTAGTCTGTGAGTCCTCTTTAGCAACAAAGTGAAATGTTTATGTACGTAGAGTGTATCAAAGTGTATTATCTGTGTGTCTTACCTATGATCAAAGTGAACTGCCTGTGTGCCCAGTCTTGAATTAAAGTGTAGTGTGTGTGTTCTGCCAAGCAACAAAGTCAAGTGTCTGTGTACTCTGCCTATGATCAAAGTGAAATACCTATGTGTCCTGCTTAGCATCAAAATGTAGTGTTTGTGTGTTCAGTTACGGATCAAAGCATACTGCCGGTGTGCCCTGCCTAATATCAAAGGGTAGTCTGTGTCTTGTCAAGGATTAAAGTTTAATGTCTATTGTTTTGCCTAGGAACAAAGTGTAGTGTCTTTGGGCTCTGCCTAGGATCAAAGAGTAGTGTTTGTGTACTCCACCTACAATCAAAGTGTAGTATCTGTGTCTTGCTTAGGATTAAAATATAGTGTCTGTGTGTCCTGCTAAAGATCAAAGTGTACTATCTCTGGGCCCTCCCTAGCATCAAAGTGCACTGTCTGTGTACTCTTCCTAGGATCAAAGTTTTTTGTGTCTATCTGCTCTGCCAAGGATCAAAGTATAGTATCTGTGTGCCCAGTCTATGATCAATGTGTTGTATCAGTGTGTCTTGCCTAGGATCAAAGTTTAGAATGTGTGCTTTACTTTGGATCAAAGTGTAGTATCTGTTTGCCTTGCTCATAGTCAAAGTGTTACTCTCCAGCACTTCAGCTTAGAAAAGGCATGCAATATCAGTAGCCATAGTAAATTAATCACAAAAAAAATTAATTAGAAAATATTAAGATATTTATCAATGTATTTGTACATCTGTTCTATTCTTATATTTATTTTTCAATAAGTATCAAATGAATAGCTCTCTTTATCTGTATATTCTTATATTTTTGTTTTAAAGTTTTTAAAATAACTATGGGACTTCTATGAGTACAGATACTACACTTTGACTCAAGGCAGAAATGCTGGGTAGTAATACTTTGATTCTCGGCAGAGTGCACAGATACTACACTAATCCAAATTGGAAGTCATATAGGTATATAAATAATCTTTCTTTTCATTTTTAATGGGAACTATATATATGCATGAGTACAAACACACATATATATATATATACACACACACACACACATATATATATATATATAGAGTGAGAGAGAGAGTAATGTGTATGAGCATGGGTTATATACATGATACAAATTTTTCAGCATTATTTGTATTTTTTTTTTGCAGGAGTGCAGGAACAGGGCTGGCCTCTGCCTCTTCTAGAACATCAAGCATGTTGGCTCCTTTGATAAGACTAATGGTATTTCAAATGTTATTCAAATATTGTAATGTCATTTCTTATTATTAGTTCTTAAGAATTTTTTTTCAAATAATTTAAATCATAACTGAATCAAAATAATCAATAGGTTCTGAATAAGGGAAAAAATTCAATGATTTAAAAAAAAAAATTGATTGAAGAACATGTATGTGGAAGGGAGATAACTGCGTTTGTTGCAATTTTTCTTTCTGCAAACTTTTATCACACAATATTAGTAAAGTTGGCAACCGTAGTCGAAGGTGACCTGAAGACTCCCCTTTCAATAGCTACTAAACCAAGGTGTAGGGGAGGGTGCTACACCTTTCCCTGGATTGCTCCACTTTACCCTTGATCCATACCTTATAATGCTGAGTGTTAAGCAAGTAGGCATCAAGTACCATTTTTTGAGTCTTTGCTATGACTCAACCTGGGATTGAACCTCGGTCTCCTGGGCTGTTGGTGAACACTCTAACCACTAGGCCAATGGACCAGTGGGTCACACAATATATTAATTCTTTGATATTTTCATATAAAAATAAAATCAGAACCCTATGTCTGTCAGGATAAAAGCATGATAAGGGTAACCAGAAACCAAACTTTTTTAAGACCTTATTTTTTTCAGAAACTTAATTCATGGTTAAGATTTTTTAAATACTATCAAATGTCTAGTATATGAAAAAAAATAGTGTCAGTTTGAGTAGTCAGCAATTAAGTGAATAAATGGACCAAACAGTTCTTTAAAATTCTTTATTTTCATTTTTATAATAATTTATATAACTCTGGCAGTGTGAAAAAAAAACTGATAATGCAATATATTACAAATTGATATCTGGAAAAAAATTAATAAAAAAATAAAAGATTAAACATTCATTACTGCTTGAAAATAATCAACCAGTATTGCAATACCAAGTCAAAAGAAAAAATACTGACAGAGTTACCTAAGCTTATACATAAAAATACTCAATACTCTTAGTTGAGCAAAACTAGAATACGTAAAAGAGCGAGAAACTACCTACCCAGGTTTCACCAAACTGATCTTCAGGATAATTCTGATTAAAGACATTTTATTATAAAAGTGACCACCAGAAAGAATAAATGATTAGCAGTAAAATAACAAAAAAATCTAAGCCCACATTCTATCTGCCAAAAGCCAGACAAGTTTTCAAGTATATCCCTAATGGTATTACATTAAGATTATCTACTAATTTTTCTTACATCAACATCTTTACTCAAAGCAAGCACAATCATGAGCTGGCACTAAAGAATAGTGGCTACCCCACCAAACTTGACTATATAACCACAGATGAAACATCCAATGTGTTTGGTAGGGAAAAGAATTGGTCAAAGAAAATTCTATGGTTTACACTGCCATATGATATGGCCATAGCTATTAACTATAGCCTTAAAAAAACTAGGGAAATAATTCTTTAGATTATTACAAAAGAACAAACTATATGAAATATTTAACAAAAATACTGTTAAATTAAATAATAGTTCTATGCCCAATGTTGCCAACTCAATTAATGAAAGCAATACTAAAAAACTCAATAATAAGCAACATAGTGAGTTCCTTAGATTTAACTGTATTAATAAGGCCACATGTTCCCTAAAGCACAAATGTCAATGAGAATGCATAGAATATAAAGTTAAGGTGTATGATAGTGGAAAATAATAATAATAATGATAATAATAATAATAATACAGGTAAAAAAAAGTGTACATGGGCTCTACTCACGGAGCTTTCAAAAAAAGATATAACCATGGAAGTAGTTTCATACACAAAATATACAGGCATAGGACTAGTTTGTCTAACTATGTGTGGGAAATCAAAAAGTAGCAAGGAATACATCCTATATTAAGATTGGAAATAATAAAACAAAAAATGCCAAAAATAGATATTGCCTCCTATGTATGGAGGAAAAGTTATTTATAGTTTCTTATAATAACCCCAATGAATTGCTCAATTAGAGATCTGAAATATTGAATGCTTGAACCTGGCTCCTTGGCAAGTAGAATGTAGGTTTGGGTTTATATTTTTATGCTAATTTTTTTATTCTTTCAAGTGGCTACTTTTACATTAAAATGTCATTTGAGCCAACACTCTTTAGTCAAAATTATCCTGAAGAACTGTTTGGTAAAACCAGGGTTGGTAGTTTCTGGCTTTTTTAGGTATTCTATATATATATATATATATATATATATATATATATATATATATATATATATATATGTGTGTGTGTGTGTGTGTGTGTATGATTCATCTTTAAATAAGACTGTCATTATTATGATTAATAATTTTGACAAGTATTTTGGTTCATCTTCATAAATCTAGTTGCTTTTTATTCTAAGTGACTCAGTTCATTGCTTTTATAACACCAAGGAACAGTACATATTGGAAACAAGAATAAGCTTAGTGTGGTTCAAACTCATGTCCCCATCTGCCTCAGAAATATCTGATTCTATATACCAGCTCTGTACCAACACAGCTATGTGAACATGGATGATGTAGACATTATTTGGATTTCTTTAATACCATCCATGTTCACAAAGCTACAAACAGCAAGTACATAGAAGCAGGTTTCCCCAGTGCAGAAGGAGACATGTCAGTTTGAGTTTTATTCTTTATTCTTGTTTCCAACATATATTGTTCCTTGCTGTCGTAGAAGTGGTGATCTGAAAGAGTTTCAATAAAAAGCAACTTGAATTAGAAAGATGAAGGATAATACTAGTAAAAACTATTAATAATAATGAAGTTAAAAGGATACTCTGTTGTTGGCACGAAAGAATTGTAATATGATTTTAAAATTCAGAAACATTTTATTTATTAGTTATATATTTTTCATTTGTTTCAGATAGTTATAAGAAGTTATATGGGACTCCAGCTTAATTATAATTCAAAAAGTTTTTGAAAACAACTGCATTGTTTGTATGCATTAAACTAACCATTTTCTCATTGGGTAGATATGATACAAACTCAATTTTTTTAAGTGGAGTAAAGCTGTTTTAAACGTTGAGTTGTCTTTCAAGACTGGTTGCCATTCTAAGGCTAGAGACCCGAGTTTGCCCTACTATTTACCCTTAGCTGGGAGAGAATAGATGGTGTTATGCTTTTCCATAGGATATCAATGCAAAGTGAAAGGTAAACAGCCTCATCCAGGACTTGAACTTGAGTCACCAATATCATTTCCCATGACAATAACTGTTATCTGAAACAAGCCTCTTTATTCTTTGTAGCAGCCTGGTGCAATCTATCTTGGTTCTGAAACAACACTGAAAAGGTTTTAGAAAATACATTGTTTGAAGATGCTATCAGGTTATCTACAAACAATGATTTTTCACAACAACTTCAAACTTTTTTCTGCAGGAATTATCAAACAGTTCTGTGTAACTTGATTCTTATGGAGTCAATTTATCAGTTTATCAGTTCTGCTTGACATTTTACCAAGTATAGTCTGCTACTTTACTTAGTATATTATATTTCATAAATCTTTTCAATATTTAGTATTTTATTAATGTTATTCTATGCAATTTTTATATATTTTTTCCTTAAAATGGATTTCTTAATTTATCAGTTTCTTATTAAAAAAATATAAACAAAATTTCTTTTTTTTTGTATAGGCTGAGGAGGTGCCCTGGGCCCCAGGCACAATATTTGGAATTGGATGTCTGATGGCTTGTACTTTTTTGTTCATGCTCCCAGAAACAAGAGATCAACAACTTCCACAGACAATGGAAGATCTGAAGTTTCTTCAGTCAGAGAAGAATTCAAAAGACAATGATATAGAAAAAACGATCCCAACAACATAAAGTAATGATGTGTTTTTTTTAGTGTCTTTTGTTGATATTTCAAACAGTTTTCCGTCATTTCAGACATTTGAAGACTTTTGATGTAGAAAGAAAAAGATGGCCAGTTATGTGTTGTCATGTACAAGTGATTATATTACATTTGAATGGTTTATATAAAAATGTGAAACAGGATAATCATATTAGTATTGATGATGGAGACAATGATGAAGGTAGTGGTGTTAGTGGTGGTAGTGGTGATGTTGATGGTATTGATGTTGGTGTTGGTGGTGGTAGTAGCAATCAAGAGAAAATAATGGTTATTGATTGAGGTACCATGATAATCAGGAATTTCAGTTTTCAGAAATTTTGTTTTTGGTAAAAATCATTCATTTCTCTAATATTGGTCTGTCACTTGGTATCAAAGATACAAAAAATAATGTCTGTTTTTTTTTTTTTAATTTTATAAAAGTAAAAAACAAACAAATAAACAATAAAAAAAATTCAATGTTCTAAAAGAAAGGAAATTAACTGCAAATATTAATATTTCAATTGAAACAAATATTTTGTTTATGAAAAAAAATTTTTTTTCTATTCATTGCTTTTCTCTTGGACTAACAAATTCATCTTTTTAACAATGTGTTTTTATTATTAATTTTGTGACATTAAGTAGAATTTTTTTCATGCCAACTTGATGATCCCATTGTACCAGCAGTATTCTAGAAAGTAAAATAACAGAATTTATTGATCGGGTCATGGAACCCCTTAACCACTAGATTGATATTTGTGTATATGTTTGTACGGATTTATATAATTAAAAAGTTTGATTTGTGGAAAAAATGATCTACATCTGTTGTGTGTGTATGCGTATCATCCCTCCACCCCACCATATATATGTATATATATATATATTAAGAGAAATGCAAATAAGAAAAGTTTTTGCATATGAAAAAGTGCTTGATGCTGTTACGACAGAGCAGGTATAAAACCTAAAAATATTCTAATCATGAACACTAGAAATCCATTACTTGAAGTTTCATGTGGTGTGCAGAATTATCAGATGGAAATGAGAAAAAAGTTGCTAATCAACTGTATTTATAGTGTGAGATATAGTCACATGATAAGATGTAAGTACATGTGATGCACACACATATACACAAACACAAAAGAAGAGAATTTTGGTCTGGTCAAATAAAGAATGAAT